>CM050521.1:78563559-78576059 GCA_027563665.1 Antrozous pallidus | reverse complement strand
ATCATCTATCAGCTGCTTCCTGCACGCCCTCCACTGGGCAGGAAGCCTGAAACCCCAGCATAGGCCCTGACGGGGGATCCCTGGTCACCTCCTGGTCCATGGGCTGCTCAGCCACTGGGCCACACCAGGCCGGCCAGCCATGGCATCTGGACACTGGGTGATAGTCCAGTTCTAGTTGCTCGTTTTATAGGTTAGGATCCCACAGCCCAAGTCAGTTGAAGGGGAAGCCCACAGCTGGTGGCGGGAAAGTCCCCGCCGAGTTTCCTGACTCTCAGGTGCCACCTCCACCCACCCACCCGCCTTGTGGCTGGCCATGAGCGTCTCCACGTGACCACAGCCGGCTCTCAAGGGATCTGGGTCATAGACCATCAGGCAGTAGGTGTCGAAATAAATGACTTATCTGCCTCAGATTTTCTTTCGTTTCTTTTCAAGTTTGCATAGATTGGAAGCGACACCGGACAACTAGAGTCCCCGACTCACATGAACGTGCGACTCGTCGACATTCTTTCAAGGAATTGCCCTTTTGCCAGTTAAAAACAATATTTTGGATAGAGAATATTTAAGGAAATAAAATACACGAAATGCATCATTATACCCATCAAAGAAATTCAGTAGCATTCAAAATCGGTTTCTTTAGAATATAATACATTAAATACATTGGGATGTACACTATGTTCCTTTAAGGAGTGGGAGAAAGGCTGAGGTAGGTGATGGGGCAAGTAATAGGTTATTTCACTTCCAGGAGAGATCATGTTGAAGAAAGACCTAAAATCAGAATTTTTAATGTCAACAAAGGTGACGATAACAATTAGATGGTTTGAATTAGTAAAATTTGCGCTCCGAATGTCTTTCTTAGCATAAAGAACACCAGGAGAAGGCATAAGAGGTGTTTCCCTGAGAACATATTAATATACAGTATGCATGTGTGTGAGAGAGCTGCTGACACATGAGCACAATGCTGTCTCCATGGCAACAGGGGAAATGTATGCCTTGCCATGAAGCAATCTTCTTAGATGCAGACACACTTAATATAGAACCATGTACTGAAAGCTCTGAGAGAGATATGTTGGGGTTTTCTCTCTTTTCCACATCCAGCATGGAGAGAGAGTGGGTCCGGTTTCTAAGTAGAGGAGCTGGGGATTGAGAAATAAAAGAATAGAAGAGAAGATGCAGAAATAGAAATAGCTGGGGCTGGGTGGAATCTCTGTTCTCTCTGATGGAGAGACAGGATATCAAAACCAACAGCAGCAGTTTATTTATATTCCAAAATACCAAGGGGTTTCACCAAAAACCTTAGGATCAAAGGAGTTTCGGTGGCCCCAGGCCCCATTCATTCCCCTATTCCCAGGGCTAGGCTGAATTTACATCTCAAGGCCCTCTCCCCAACACCTGGGGCAAAGTTAAGAGTCAGTACTGATAAGGCATCCAGCCTTCTTGGTGGATGTGTTTCCAAGACGTGGCTCTGCCTGGCACCTTGGATTCAGCTGACAATGATTTAAAGAATGCTCAGGTGCCTTGCCTGGGGGCCCTCCACAGAGATATTTTGAAACCAAAAGAAAAATTATTCTAAAATTCTTTGAGATGACCTCCAAGATTCAGGCTATGACCCCTGTTTTCCCCTTGTGCTGGGCCTATCTGTACTTCCAAGATGAGTTTCAGGTGTATTTTGAACTCACGGCATCCTGTTTCCCCAAATCCAGCCCAGTGATCACCTCAGTCACTGCTACCATCTTCTGTATCCCTTGGGGTTTCTCAGATCTGGTGTTAAGGTAGAATGGATCTTATTACTATTGTGCCTGAATGCAAACTCATAGGCCCTTTTATTATTAAAGTTTTATCATGAATCTGTGTGTGTGTGTGTGTGTGTGTGTGTGTGTGTGTGTGTAGTAATAGGGGGAGGGGTATGAGGAATCATCAGAGGGTTAAAAATGTGAGAAATTTGACTATATATCCAAGATTATTACAGTAGTGATCCTTGGTCTGGAAAGTCTGATTTTTTTTTTTTTTGAGATGGTAAAAAGTAAGGAAGCCTTCATTTTCAGCCCTCCCTGTTCATTCACAAACTTTCCCTTTCTTCTGCTCTCCCCTTGGAGTGTAGACAAAGTTCAGTGTAAGACTCAATATCCCTTTTGCCTTAAGTGAGCAAGTTGATGTTTGCCCCATGGGGGGTGATCTTCTCTGAGCTTTTCCTCGAAGATGTATAATAGGATTTTTAGCAGTGGCTCCTTACTGATTAATTTCTAAGTAATCCCCACAAGTAACAATAGTATTGTTTACTTCCTTCATTTTCTCATCTTTTAGTGGCTAGAACTTCCAGAAACAGTGATCCCAATGAATAAGAATGTCTTGAGGGTTCAAACGTATTTTGAAGAGAGTAAGCTTAGACATTTATCCATAATAGTTTCCTTGAGGGAAACTTGCATTTTTTAAAATAAATTTTTATTGATTTTCAAGAGGAAGGGTGAAGGAGCGAGAAATAGAAACATCAATGATGAGAGAGAATCATTGATGGGCTGCCTCTTGCACGCCCCCACTGGGAATGGAGCCGCATGCGCCCTGCTGGGAAGCGAACCTTCGACCTCCTGGCTCATAGGACAGCACTGAACCACTGAGCCATGCCGGTCAGGCACATTTTGACTCTTAACCTGCAGTTGGTATTGGGTGGAAATGAGCGCCCAGCAAGCAGGAGTGTATGTGTCTTCCAGGCGAACTCGTCATGCTCAGGGTCCACGTTTTATTTTATTTATTTATTTAAAAATATATTTATTGATTTTTTTATTTTTTTTTTACAGAGAGGAAGGGAGAGGGAGAGAGAGTTAGAAACATCAATGACAGAGAAACATCGATCAGCTGTCTCCTGCATACCCCCTACTGGGGATGTGCCCGCAACCAAGGTACATGCCCCTGACCGGAATCGAACCTGGGACCTTTCAGTCTGCAGGCCGACAGACGCTCTATCCTCTGAGCCAAACCGGTTTTGGCAGGGTCCCCTTTTTAAAGCAAGTTCCTCTGAGAATAATGTTCCCTTACTCTCAGTCCATTAAGCATGTAGCTGAGCAGAAAGCAAGATCAGCATTCAACCGTGAGCACTCACAGCGGCGTGCACCTCGATAAAGAACGTCAGGCTGAAGTCACAGACCGTGAGCGGGGTTCAGAGGTGACTCAGAGCAGAGAGCTGGCACAGAGAGGCCATCATAAGAATCACTGATGCTCACCCCCGCCTACACGCACCTGTCATACAAGATCAAACGATGGGCCAGTTACTCTGAACAGCAAAACACTCGCCTTGCTTTACGCAGAGAGGATGAGACACCACGCCGGCGACGAAGGACAACGCTCCCTCCTCCCAGGAGCTGGAGATGCTAATCAAACCCAGCCGGCCACTTCTGCTGTCCAGCGTGGTATCCTGCAGGCCAGTGGTCAGCAAACTCATCCGTCAACAGAGCCAAATATCAACAGCACAATGATTTGAAATTTCTTTGGAGAGCCAACGTTTTTAAACTTAAACTCCTTCTAGCGTCACTTCTTCAAAACAGACCCGCCCAGGCCGTTGGTATTTTGTGGAAGAGCCACACTCAAGGGGCCAAAGAGCCGCAATGTGGCTTTTGAGCCCCATTTGCCGGCCACTGCTGTAGGTGAAATCTATGAGAAAAGAAGCAAACCAACCAACCTCCTTTGAATTCTCCTAGCCACAAGGTGTCCACAGTCACAGGGTCAGGGGCAGTTAAATAACACACGCATTCTTTTGCTTCCTCTTCTCCCTTTCTTTGCATCTCCCAACGGATGAAAATAACTCAGGTTCAGCTTGGAAAACAAAGAAACAAAGGTTCCTAAAATACGGCGACTCTCTAAGGGCTGCACACAGCACCAGCACGAGGATGCAGTCGTAAGCCAAGTGGCTTTGCTGATTTGCACGACTGCATTGAGTTTAACAATCTGAAAACACAAAGGCTGCATTATGGGCTCTCTTTCTACAACTGCCGTGCTTCCCGTGGGGTCATCCTAAGCACAGCTCATTCCCAGCGGGCACCATTTCTCGGTTTTTAAAATCACCTTCGCAAGTTCCTACGCGATGTTCCCCTTTCATAAGAACAGCTTTCTTTTCCCGGATCTCAGTCGGCCCTCTGATCTGGCTAGCCTGCAGCCTCTGACTCCTCACCGTCTCAGGCCCAGTGAGCATCGCCTGTCACCTGGGTGGCTGCAGGCGCCTCCTGACCGGCCTCCCTGCCTCCCCCTCCGCCGCTCGGGGCTCCTTCTTCAAACAGCAGCCAAGGCTGTGCTTAACCACAGACGTCAGCACGTGCTGGCCCCCTGCCCGGCGCCTGGCAGGGCCCTCTGTCTGACTCAGGGCGAAAGGCAGTGTTCGCCCAACGGCCGGGGGCCCGAGGGGCTGGTCCCACATGGGCCACGATGCTCTGCGTTGTGGTCGCTGTTCTGGCCTCGCTGCCTTCTGACTGCTCTTTGTGCACACCACGCGTTGTCCGTCCCCTCTGCCTGACTGCTGTTTCCTATGTAAAGGCTTCTCTCATCTCCTTAGTGTTTGTACTTGAACGTCACCTTCTCACTGAGACCTCCCCTGCCCACCCTACTTACAAGTGCGTTCTGTCCCCATTACATAGCGAGCAGTAGAAAATACTTGTTGAATGAATGAATGAATCCCCAGAGTCTAGAGCTATGGACACACAGTAGGCCTGTTGAATGTCTCTGTCTGTGACATGACCGAGCAGCACATCACAGGGACTCGGAAGATTGCAGGCTCTGCCTTAGCTGACTGGGAGCCTGGGCTCTGCCGCGTCCTAGTGGTATGACCTGGGGCTGCGGTCGGCAAACTGCGGCTCGAGAGCCACATGCGGCTCTTTGGCCCTTTGAGTGTGGCTCTTCCACAAAATACCATGGCGTGGGTGAGTCTGTTTTGAAGAAGTTTAAAAAATGTGGCTCTCCAAAGAAATTTCAATCGTTGTGCTGTTGATATTTGGCTCTGTTGACGAATGACTTTGCTGACCACTGACCTGGGCAAGTAACTCACTTCACCTCCCTGAGCCTCTCTGTTTTGTCCTCTCTAAACCGGAGATGAGAATGCGCCTCCCTTCTAAAGCGGTGGTGAGGGTTAAATAGGGGGGTCCAGAGAAGGAGTCTGGTACATGATTGAAACACTGCAGCTAGGATCTGCTGAGCATGCTGATGCCGATGCCGATTCTTTGACTCCTCGGCCCCGGGGGAATCGCTTCCGCATCCATTCTGACCCCCAGGGAGGCAAGAACACACAGCACCCTAAGTGAAAACAGCGCATAACCCACACACCGCTCTGCAGATGGCGAGTCTTCTAACTGCTCCAAGGCTGGTGACAATGACGGGTTCTGGGTCCTTTGGTGAACGGTCTGAGGTCTGCAAAGGACACTGGCTCCCCTCACCAGCGAGGCTCCCTTCTGCGATTCTGCGGGGGTGGGCAGGGAGCTGTGGCCGTCCTTCCAAGTCCTCCTCCTCCCCCTTCTTCCTCCCCAGGCTGCCAGAACCTTTCCCGGAAGTGAGAGCTGCAGCCGGCCCCACCGCAGTTTGCCGACCCTCGGCCCCAGGTCCTGCACCTGGGCTGCTCCTAGTGTTCAAAGCATGAAACTGTGCGCAAGCGGATTCTGTACTGAGATTTCTCCTCCCAGAGGCGCTCACATGTGGCAACTCAGCCCCGATTTGCCCCAGTACTCACTTTCTCTCACCCTCCCCACCCAGAGCCTCTGTGTGTGATAACGCCCGGCACAATCCTCTCCGATCCCTGGAAGGAACAGCCCTCACCTGCGCAGCGGGGAGGGAGTCAGCTTTCTGCTCCAAGCCAGCAACCTCTCTCTGAGGTCACGTCATAGGGACACGGAGAAGTCAACGTGCTGTTTCTCCTCCTAAACGGCGCTGGGCGAGCAGCCCGCCTTTCGGGCAGGCCCCCGCGCAGTCAGGTGCGACTGCCTGGGAGTATCCCTCGCAGGAAAAATGGCTCTTAATTGCGGCGAGAGAGAGGAGCCAGCTGCTGGTTTCACGATTATTTAAGCACCCATCCGCCATCGCAACACGCCTCGGTGTGTCATTCCCGCGGAAATGTGATTGCCCCTGCATTTTCCGCTCTCCTCTCCTCCGTGCAGATTGGGGAGAAGAAAGAAACGCATCAGGCACCCATGTGGTTTCTAAATGTATTGTTTGCACATAGACATCAGCAGCCTGCAAAGATTCTAGCCCGGGAATGTCAAACTGACAACACTGCCTGTTCTAGTGTTCTCCCCGAAAAACGTAATTTTTCACGGCTCCGTAAAGGCAGGCCTGACTCTTTTGTCAGCGATTTAGTAAGAGACCAGAGGCCTGGTGCCCCAACTGTGGGCCTTGGGCAGCAGTGAAACCCATTCTGGGGAGAGTCCAGTTCCTAGAAGATTAAAAGAATTCATGAACTTGAAGAAAATGTATGTTCCCACCTTTTTCTGCTGGCAGTTGGTGTTTGTGCTGGGGGCTGATGATTAGATAATGATTTGTACAGCATGTTACAGAGTTCAAACTTTTCTGCCGCTGGTGCATCCTATGACATTCCCAGGGACCCTGTGAGGCAGGTTGGGGCAGTTTTCTTTTCTTTGTCTTAATATGTGTGTGTGTGTGTGTGTGTGTGTGTGTGTGTGTTTTGTTTTTTATTGATTTCACAGAGTAAGGGAAGGAAGGAAGAGGGAGGGATAGAAATATCAATGATGAGAGAGAATCATTGATCTGCTGTCTCCTGTACACCTTCCCTCCCCACTTCTCTCCCCCCCGCCCCCCCCCCACATACACTGGGGATCTAGCCTGCAACCCAGGCATGTGCCCTTGACCAGAATCGAACCCGAGACCCTTCCGTCCACAGACTGGCCTGCTATTCACTGAGCCAAACCAGGTAGGGCAAGGGCAGTTTTCTTGCATGGGGCTGCCCTGTGCACTCACCCCCCGTGTGCCGGTGCCAGCACAGTGCCCCGTGCTTCGTATGTACCGTGTGCACGATCTCTTTTTTTTGCTTCCAAATGCACCCCTCTGAGATATGTTCTGTTATTATCTCCAGTTTACAGAGAGGGGAACTGAAGCTCAGAGAGGATAAGTAATTTCTCCAAGGTCACACAGCTAATTAATGGTAGAGGATGGGTCTGGGCCCAACAGCCTGATTTTAAGGTCTATGCTTTTGACCTTCAAGCTGTACTGCTTCCTACTATGCATCTACCTACCATGTGCCCATCCAATAGATGACAGCACACCACAATAAAATAGGAATCATATCGGGTATCTCTCCAGGACCAAGAGCCGTAAATACACTAGCATATTCAATCTTTCAACAGCCCTGCAAGGGAGGTATCTAGCATCCACTTCTGCCTACCAGGAGAATGAGATTCAACAAGGCTAACTGCTTTCACGTTACAGAGTCAGTAAGTGGATGGCGTTGGCGTTTAAACCTACACCTCTTCTGCATGTTTTTTGTTTTGTTTTGTCACCTCACTCTTCCTGCCTAAGGCACCCAAAGCTGCGTGATACCTTGGACCGGAGATATATAGGCACTCACACAATATGAGAAAATCCCTATGCACAAAAAGCAGGATGCTGTCAGTATAATTGGAGTGGTAGGTATTTGATTTCATTTCTCAGCCTGCCTTGCAGCTAGGATGGCACTGTCCAAGCCAGTGAGATGCTAAGGGGAGAGTCTACGGTGCACATGGGTGGGTTCTTCCAGAGCTTTTGCTCTCGTGATGAAAGGGAACATTTCTGCTGTGAAGGGCCTTCTCCCAGTCTTCCTTCCTGGAACACCGATGGCAATGTTGGGTCTGCAGCAGCAATCCTGTAACCAGGAGGCACAGGCCAAATGAGTCTCAGTGACGGCCGGCCTCACCTCACTGAGCCGCTGAACCAATACCACAACCGCCTACCTCTGTCCCGACATAAGCTACTCTTCATTGCGTGTTCTGTTACCTGCAGACAAATACAACATTACCTGCTCCAGAAAGAAGATTAGTTTGAGCAGCCTCATTTCCCTTCTACCTGGCAATTACCTTGGATTTCTTTGTCTATGCCAACTGATTTTTCCCTGTCTTCATAAAGAGAGTAGCCTGCATACATTTTCAGATACCTTGGTGGCATGGACATGTCACTCCCACAGCCCCTTCCGAGGAAAGGTACTAATGGTTCCTTACAAATGAGGTCCCAGCTTTGTGCCAGGTGACTGTGATTTTCAGACCAGAGCTACTCACCCAAAGCACCCACCCCTGAGTCAGTGAGCAGCCCATGAGGTGGCTGGGCATGCGCACTCTCCCCAGCCATGGCCCTGTGTAGATGTCCACTGGCTCGCCTATGAGACCGATGGTGAGTGATACAAGAACACAGAAGCCACAAGGCAAGACAAGCCACAGCTAAGCAGTTAATAAACATCGATAAAAGTCAGGAATAAGCAGAAACCGAGAGATAGAGAAGAAGAAAGTCAAAGAGTGTAATGAAAGGAGAATCCTAACTCTAGGGCAGGGAGCCACCAGAGCTGCTAAAAGGGAACAATAGATGGCCAGGCCCCTCCCCGCTGGCCTTCTAAAGTTCTGCGGAGCCACAGGAGCTGCTGTGATCCTGTTTGACCCTTGGCTGTTCTCTGTGATTAGTGAAGCCATGTCCCCTAGCTTACTTCCCCCATGCACCCACTATTGCCCCTCGGGTCACCTGGTTGCCTGGTCACCTGAAAGAGCTTAACCAATACGCTGGCCATTCAGGGCCACCATTCCGTCATTAGTCTCCCCGAGTGTTGCACACACACCCCTGGAGCCCAGAGGGTATAGGCAGAGCGCCTGTGGGCCATATTTGGTTCCAATACATGTCTCATCCACTTTACATGGAATCCTAAGAAAATGTACATTTGGACGCCTTTCCATGGGGTATACTCTTTCAATGTGTCATGGTTCCAACCCCTCTCTATGCCTGACACCTGCCCTCCTTTGCACATTCACATTACCTGCCTGGTCCCTGTAGGCACCTGAGTGGCAGCCTCTGGCAGGAAATTGTGGAGGTGGTCGGGTCAGGTAAGCTGCCCCTGAGTTCCTGGCAGCTGAGTCCCCTGGCAGCTGCAGGCCCATGGCCTCAAGGCAGGGCACGAAGCTGCCATTTCCAAGTCTTCCCTGTTTCTAAGGACTGTTGTATTGAGAGAGAGAGAGAGAGGAAGAGAGAGAGACAGAGAGAGAGAGCTGTTGCCACCCCACAGTCCACAGAGCTGGTATCTGTCGCCTTATTATCCACTTGCGTCTCCACCGCAGTATCCGCTGCTCCCAACTGCCATCACCACTTCGAATCACACCCAGCTTTCCACCGCAGCCTTTCGCTCCCTGTCGCCTGTCGCTTTTAGCGTGCCAGTCCCACCGCATGTGCATGTGGCTGGCCTCTGCGGTCACAGCCAATTGGCAGTGCTTTTCCTTCTGCCCAGCAAACCAGGAACCAGGCGCCATGTGCTCCCTGGCTCAGTGGCTGCACAGCAGCCTTTGCGGGCTGGGCCCTCGGGGGCCGTGCTTTACTGGCAATCAGTTCTGTTTTTGTTTTCCAAAGATTTTTGAGTCCGGAGGGATTCTGGAACCCTGGGGGATCTGGAAAATGTGGCTTGTCTCTGAAAATAACAGCCTGTGCAGAGAGTGGAAGGGGAGATTACCACGGACTGTTATCTGAGGTGGTAAACAAGTTTTCCTTACGGGGTGGGTTAAGCAGACAGAGAAAGGATTACAAAGAACATCCAAAACCACAGGGGAGGCAGCCCACGCTAAAGGGGGGTGATGGTGCAGGGCATGATGCACACACGCAGGAGTAGGTGTGTAGGTGCCCAAGTGCATGCATGCACACTTGTGCACATGTGTACACACGTATGTGTAGAAGTATTAGCACTGGGCAGTTGTGGGAAATAAAGTTAGGTAGGAACAAACCATGCAAAGTCTTAAAAATTAGGTGAACAAATTCAGAATCCTGTCAGTGGGCAGCTTAGAGCTATTAGAGGGAGAGAGATTTGGGCCCGGTACCCATTTAGGCGATGCACCAAAGACACTATAGAAGTGGAGAGGAAAGCATCCTAGGATATCCTAAATCAGTGCTCGGCAAACCACAGCTCATGAACCACATGCGGCTCTTTGGCCCCTTGAGTGTTCTAACGCCACTTCTTCAAAATAGACTCACCCAGGCCGAAAACCGACTTCTGCACATGGGCCACGAAGTTTCAAACGTACTGTACGTGCGTGCCCACATGTGGTATTTTGTAGAAGAGCCACACTCAAGGGGCCAAAGAGCCGCATGTGGCTCACGAGCCACAGTTTGCCGACCACTGTCCTAAAGCATCATCCACAAGCCTGGATGTTTGGCTCAGTTTGAAGGGCTGGATGGAGGAACCCGTCAATGTTGATTCCAGAGCTTCAAGCTCAGAGTCACGGCAGCGGGAGCCGTGGAAGGGAAAGGCTGGGAGAGCCGAGAGATCCTGAGATCCTGTGACATCTCATTCTTCAGGAAGAGACCGACCTTCCTCACATGCGAGTGCCTGCCTACGTGGTTGCCAGAACAGATGCACATCTGAGGTGCCACAGGGAACAAGGACAGGCCTCTCTCCTACCCACATCCCTGGGGTTCTTAGCCAACCAAACTACAGGACCAGAAGCTCCCACTCGCCATCAGATGGCTGCTGGTCTCTCTGGGAGCGTTCTGGCCAGAATGAGACACGTGCAAAACAGTTCATCGAAGACCAGAGCTCAGAAGCTCATTGTCTGTGGTGACATCGGAAGAATGCTCACATTCTTTTGCTGACAAGTGGGTCCTGACCAAATTTGGCCTCGTCAGCACACTGGCAGGCAGCCAGCCAAGTTGGACACTAACCCACCCCGGGAAAAGAGGGAAGGGCAAATAATCATTCCACTCCACATCCCTGCTCTCCATGCTCCAACAACTTGAAATATCAGCAGCCCCCAAACCACATCAAGTGGCGAGGCCCCACTAAAGGCAATTGCTTTGAGGCTGTTCAAACTTCTGCTGGGAGTGTGAGACCCTTTCTGCACCCCAAGGACCTAAAGGGTGGCTCCCTGGAAAGGCAGTCTTCGGCGTAAATGGTCTAATTCTCACAACATGTCATGTACTTCAGTTTTAAACTCGCTGTGGATTTTGGAGCACAGACCAACAGCTACCTCTTGGGTCTGTATCATCCTGGATGCTAGCCATCTACACCTCACTGTCACTAGACCACTCCGTTCATTTAGGGACATTTGGCTTTTCTCTGCTTCTAGGCGTTCTGGAAATCGCAGGTGGGTCCACACAGCATGTAGCATAGGGAGCGGGTGTTCTGGGTACAGGTTTTGTGCACAGGGAGCTAAGCTGGAGTCCCAGCTTTGTTTCTACCGGCGGCTCTGATGTTGGGAACATTAACTAATTTTTCTAAGCTTCAGGCTCCTTGTCAGTAAAATGAGGATCATCATACCTAGTTCAGAGTGCTGTTGTGATGAATAAATTATATGTAAAGGCTGTATTAGTTAGCTATCGCTGTGTAACAAACTCCCCTACCCCCCCCCCCCCATCCCAAACACGGTGACTTAAAGCAAGGAGAAGCGGTCAGTGTCTCAGTTTCTGAGGATCAGGAATTTAGGAGTGGTTTAGCTGCGGGCTCTGATTTGGGATGTCTCCTAAATTCAGTCAGATGTCAGCTGGAGCTACAGGTATCTGAGGACTAGACTGGGGCCGGAGGGTCCACTCTAAGATTGCTCACTCCGTGGCTGATAAATTGGTGCTGGTTCTCAGCAGGAGGCCTCGGTTCCTCTCCACGGGGCCTCTCTAGGACTGCTGGGGTGTCCTCATCCCACGCCCGGGGCCTGGCTTCCTCTGGAGCAATCAATGCAGGAGACCAAGGCAGAAGTTGCAATGCCTTTCATGGCAGCCTCAGAAGTCATGTCACCACCTCCACTGTACTCTATAGGTCATCCCCGCCAGCCTGATTCAGTAAGGGACGGGGCTATCCAAGGGCAGGAGTACCGGGAAGCAAGCATCATTGAGGACTGTCTTGTATGCTGGCAACCACAAGGGCTTACACAGTACCTACCTAAGTGATAGCTGCTAACACGATTATTATTTGCTTCTTATCATCTACACACACACACACACACAGAACCATTTCTTTCCCTTTGCTCTAAAGTGTCCAGTCATTGCGGTTCTTCTCTCAAATCTCATGGTCTGCCAGTCCCATGGTGATGTCAGAAGGGACAGTCCCATGGCCCCACAAGGGTGACTCAAACACTCTGACACTTTTCCTCATCCAGTTCTTTCCCCATTTATATAATTAGAATCCTCCCAGGCACACCTCAACTTCTCTGATGACTTGAATGTCACAGCCAGCCAGGCTCTGCAGGACATAAGCAATCACCGCAGCAGGAAAGATGCTGACTTGCAGTTTGTGGTGCAGCCCTGCTGGGCAGAGAGCCGTGAACCAGGTCACCCCTGGGACAACAGCAGAGACGGAGCTGGGAATGAAA
>CM050521.1:75863559-75988559 GCA_027563665.1 Antrozous pallidus | reverse complement strand
GGTTATCCAAACACTTCTTCACGGCTTCCTATCCATAACATTTGATAAACTTGTGTTTCTTATGTTGAAATAATGTGGAAACTTCTAACCACATGCAGGCTTCTGGATAAAAATAAAAACATGACGCGGCCTTCTGGTTGTCTATAAAAAGATGGATTGCACCACCCCGCTCCAGAATTGGTTACGGTACATAGAATCATGTTAGTGTTTTCCAGAAAATTCTAAAAAGATGGCATTGCATGGAAAAATCAATCTTTGATTTCCTTGCCTTGCCAGCTGGGTTCTGTGGCTTCCGCTGCATGAGAACTCACCAGCGCGTGGTCTAGCAGTTGGGACCCTCGCTGTAGATGAAGAGAAGTGTGTTGTTGTTGTTGTTTGTTTTGTTTTTTTTTTTTTGCTGCCATCTTAGATGGAACCGCTCTAGAAAAGTGGATATCCACATGTAGCCTCTCTATCGGGCACTGTCTCGCCCACCTCAGCCTCTCCATGGCATTTGCTCTTTTATGTCAGAGCCAGGCAATTAAAATCACCCGCTACAGGGCCTCTCCGATGCTTGTTTCCTATTTTCTAAAAGCAGGTTGGCTGTTTGCCCTTGAGCCTTCAGAAATGTTGCTGATTGGCCGTTTGTTAGTTTTTAATAATATATGGCATGCATCCAAGTGAGCATTCCGATGACCTCGACAATAAAATGCGATTCTTGGCTGCAAGGTCTACTGGGGGATGGCAGGCTGCCAGCCGCTCATACATCATTTACAGGTGGCTGTTGCTGGCAGGCCAGCGTTAGTTATTGCAAATGAGTGGCAGTCCCTATAACTCACCTGTGAGGCTTCCTCGGGCGGCCCAGGGATTCCCAGGTCGCCTGGCCCCTTTGCCACGCGTGCTCCTCCCTCTCAAAGCCCCGCTTGCACCCACCCCTCCGGTGTAGCTCCTGCCCGCCCGGCCTCATCAGAACACGGAGGTACCTGGTATGTGATTGACGATAATTAGGTTTCAACTGCCTCCTGATGCAGAAATACACACCATTACGCCCCGGCCAATTCCGCGCCCGCAATCTTGCCTCTGAAAGGGTATTGATTCACTCTTTCACATTTTTAAAAGGTCACGGCAATAATTCCATCTGAGCTGTGCTAAGTGAAAAGAGTTTGTAGAAGTAAGACGGTTGCTTCTCCGTCCCGTTGTAATTGAAAGCCACAGCGGCTTGTGTTTTAATTACTCGTGCCTCTGCTCCCTCCCCCTGATGAAGTGTTCGTCAAGTGACAAAGCAGGCGGCCCTCTGTGGTCACGTTGCCGGACTTTTGGGCAAAGGGGACTTGTTTTTCGTTTTGCTTTCCGACGGTAAGGCGAGGCCTAGCCAAACATGTAGGTCACACTGCTTTATTCATTTAGGCATTAAAAAGAGGGGAACCTGGGCTCTGCCCTCTGCCTGCCTGTTTTAATAAGATCGGGATATATTGGCTCTGGCGAACGGGATGCTAAATTTGCTTACTTGCTGCAAATTTTCATTGTCGCTAAACAGCCCTTTCTGGGTTGACTGAAAAATATGATTCTCAGTGGCGATGGGACCATAATAAAATGAGTTCATTATGAGAGTACATAGCTCCTAGAGTGTGGCCGCCCTAGCAGGTGACAGGAAGCTATGAATGATAAAGCATACGTTGCCGGGATTCTCAGAGCACAGAGACTTTTCCCTACATCTTCATCTTTTCCGAGGGAAAAAGAGTGTGAAAGTGCTGGTGTTGCGTGTTTTGTGGAAGCGGGTGATCTGATTGTATGCTCTGAGCTACTCGGCAGATCTCTCTCCCAGTTAGAGGGCAAAAAAAAAAAAAGTCTCAGCTGTTTCTAGTTTCAAAAATGGGCCTGTCATTGTACTTGCAGACCGAGGGGCACATTCTCATCCTGCGCATGGGGATTTACGCACATAATTACCATTAATGCTAATGGCATTGATGTCTGTACAGCCCCACACATCACGGCGAGAATATATTTCCGTGTCTTCCCGCTGTGAAAGTCCATTTGCTATCATTCATTTTACAACTTATTTTTTAAGATGATGTCCGCATTCTGTCTTGGCGTACAGCTGCCTAGTGAAAAGTAAATGTGGGGACTATTGGGAAGAGATGTGATCGCTAAACTTGTTCCTGGGAATGAAATATTGCCGAACTCAGATCCATTCATACTCTCGCAACACCACGCTCCATTCGGCGTGGAGGCTGCTGGCACGCTCTTCATGGTGTTATAAATGTGTCAGCCTAATGGGACATTTTGTAGATGTTTTCCTTTTTAAGTGCTTCAGCAGGAGTAGGTATTCCATTGATCCAAAAATTCATCTCAGCGTTTCGTGCCTCAGACGAGAATCAGACATTTAATGTCTTATCAGAAATTAAGTGGTGGGAGGTGCCCTTCAACTCTTCGAGGGAAGAAAATCCACTCCCCGCTGAACTCTGCTCTCCTCTGGCCTCTGGGACCATCTCAGGAGCAGGCCACGGTGGACAGCTGCAAACATCCGGGTCATCAGAATCCGAGGGAGTCCCATCTCTTCATTGATTATGTGATCGTCTTTATGCATCAGGCCCAATAGCCTATTGAAAGGCGTCTTCAGGTCTATGCTGGCCAAGCAAAATCAGGTCCGGATCTTGATTGATCTCTCCTGGGACTCGGACCATTAAAGGGAAGGAATGGATCTGTCTCACCTGTCCACTGTCTGAAACCCTTATCTTTGAGCCAAACCCAAAGCAAAGGGTTTTGTGTTTAACGCATAAAAACAGGAAGGGAGCAGCATTGTATAACCAGGTCCTTCCTGTGGGGGTTCTTCGGAGCTCCTCAGGGGTGCACAGCCTTCTCTGGGGAAAAGAGAAAGCTGCACAAGGGAGCCCAGATGTCTGCTCATCTGCTCAGAGGAGCGAGGTCACTTCTGGATGAGCTAAAGATGGCCCGCTGTGCCCAACAAGGTGCCTCCAGGCAAGCCACTGGCCCTCTCTCAGCTTGTTTCCTCATGAGTGAGACTGAGCAGGGTGAATATTGCGTGTTTTACCACCTTGAGATTGTATAACCAGCGCCATGTTGTTTTAGGCTTTTATAAATATTGGGCGTATGTGAACGACAGTCAATAACCAGAGGAAACACTGGTTTCCAAGGGACTAATGCAGAGGAGGAGGCAAGACTCTACAGTATTAAATGCCTTGACACAGTACCCAGGCGATGCAGGTAAGATTCAGTCCCGGAGCCCAGCTCCCAAGTCCACGCCCCCATCCTGATATGTGGTTGCTCAGCCTTCAACTCGGTGATTGACTATTAACAACCTGTCTGTTGGAGCTGCTGTCAGTGACACTGGCATTGGTTTCCAGGGGCAGGGGGCAGGGGGCAGGGGGCAGGGGGCACCTGTGAGGAAACTGCCAGCTCTCCTGGCATGATCAGTGGCGTGGCCTTACCTCGCCAATCACCAACATTTTCTGGGCTTTTCCTTCTGAGATCACCATGTCCTTAGTCACAGAACTCTTTAGCCCCGCAGACCTTGCCCTCCCAATTCCCTTGATTCTAGGAATGTTTTGTTTTTCCTCAGTGCTTTGGTGCCTTCCACTTGACATGCATTACAGGTGTTTTCGAAAAGACTATTATTCCATTTAATCACGTGGGTCACCTTATTCCCATTTTTAGAAATAGGGCTTCATTAGCATTGGTGTAGAGCTTCTTGGGCACCTACTGTGTCTCGACATAGGGCATGGGCCTGGGGATAGAGCTGAATGAAACACCATCTGTGGTTCTAGGACAGTGGTTCTCAACCTTCCTAATGCCGTGACCCTTTAATACGTTCCTCTTGTTCTGGTGACCCCAACCATAAAATTATTTTTGTTGCTACTTCATAACTGTAGTTTTGCTACTGTTAATGAATTGTAATGTAAATATGTGTTTTCTGACGGTCTTAGGCGACCCTGCTAGTAGTTCTTAACCTGTGGGTTGTGCCACTGGTGAGCCACAGGTTGAGAACCGCTGCTGTAGAGCCTAAGACCATTGGAAAACACAGATATTTACATTACGATTCATTAACAGTAGCAAAACTACAGTTATGAAGTAGCAACGAAAATAATTTTATGGTTGGGGGTCACCACAGAATGAGGAACTGTATTAAAGGGTTGGGGCATTAGAAAGTTGAGAACCACTGTCTGGGGCTTGAACATCTATACTGTGGTGTTTAACAAGTTCGAAGACTTCCACATACATTTTTTTCCTGTGCTTTCCACAACAATTTGGAGAGGTGAGCTTGGCAGATGATACTATTGTTTTCCCTTCAGAGGAAAATGGAGACAAGAAAGACTAGACCAGTTGCTCAAATTAGAAGTGAGGGGTGTTACCTCAAACCCAAGTCTTCCGATGCCAGACCTTTTACCTCCCCACCATGTGCCTCCTCAGAGCCACACGCCAAGACACAGGTGTTCCTGGTAAAGCCTCCTCCTGTTCCCTGTTTCTGAGATGTACCTGCTGTTGTATTTGAACTAATATGAAGGCCACCATGGGTCAGAGAGGCTGGGAAGGTGTTTGACCCAAGTCTAGGCCTCGTTGGACTCATGCCTCCCTCAGATGTGGAGGCCGGGGCAGCTCACCTGCTCTCCAAGTTTCCAGCCTCACTGTTGTGTACTTTTCCGAACTCCCACCGTTGGAAAAGATCAAGGTCAGAACATGATTGAAGAACCTCTTCCTCTCTTTTAAGTCGTCGCGCTTATATGATATTGTTTTCCACTAAAGAAGGTTCTCTTAAAAATGAGGTTGAGGTCCCTAAAGAAATTGCTTCAATCAGCAGCAGGGCTTAATGACTGTTAATGGGAAGTGGAGATAGGATAGTAAGTGTTACTTTGATTAATAAGAGAACTGCGGAGAATTTAAATTGTGCCACTGATGGATTATTTTCTTCAAGCTTGATAAGCACTTCTCATTTGTTCTTAAATTTGGTCAATACTGTTAAAGGCAGCAAAATGAAGTATAATTAATTCTATTACCGTTGCTCAGACCAAGTGTTACTAAGAAACAGATTATGATGCAGACAACGGAAGTCACAGCGTTGACAGTTTGATGCTGCGAATACCTGTCACTGCTTGTTAGCCTGGAAGAAAGGAGAAAATATTTCTGGTTCCCGATTTCGAGATACCTAAACCTGTTTTGCTTTTCCTGTGTGCCTGTTCCGCTGAGCCAATCCAGGGAATATCAATAAGATGATCGCTGCGACAAGAATGATCCTGCCGTGGAAGTATGGAGAGTAAATAAAATACTGAGATAATACATCCGTCAAAACGTTAAGAGCTGGGTGCTCATTTGGATTAATCACTAGGAAAATGGGATATTGATTTGATGTGGAGAGAAAGCTTTACATGTCTCCCCTTTTCAATGATTCTGGCCCATATTATGCTTCTCTTTACCTTTTTGCCTTTTATTCAGAACCCTATGGAAGCAGTTGGCTTTCGGAGAAAAGATACCTTACTTTAGTAGACAGTTTGGCTCAGTGTGAGTACTCTCGCCAAGGATGGCACACAATCAGACCTATGTCTTCCCAGTTTTCTGTAAACAGTGGGCTGCACCAGTGTTTTCTGAATCTCTTTCATCCCCTTGACCCCCTCTAAATCTATCCCTATCTATTTAGGGACACAACTCACTTTGTAAGTCATGCTAACAGTCAGGCCTGCATGGGAATTGATATATACAAGGTCTTATCTCCTGGATTTCAGCTTCTTCCGTATCTTTCTCAGCCTCACTGCTCATTCTCCAGGGTGTCCTTGCTTAACTCAAGGAGCCTTGCCAAGCCTTAAAATGAAAATAAACTCATTCCACCTTACATTGTGTTTTTAAAGAGAATGTGCCGTGTGTCAGTCCTGCTTCACTGCTCTCACAACTTCAGAGAGCCCGGAATCCGACTTCCGCTGAGCACCTGCCCTTCTGTTTGCCGGCTCTGTATCCAGGTCTTGTGCTTCTTCCAACTCGTGTAAAGTCACTGGGTGGGTCATCCTGGATGAATAGGGAACCAAGAGTGGTGGGCTGATGGTGCCATTGTAAAGTTCTCTGAAGTTCAAATTCCCTTATTAAAATGTAAACCTTATCTATTATGAATTGAGGACTAATTCTCTTGCCCAGGTGTCTCATAAATATAATTTCTAAAGATGGGAGAATTACAGGAAGTGCATTTTCTGCCCAGAACAGGAAAGTCATTCTGTTCTAGAAGCTGTTGGCTAGACAGGGCCAGCGGGCTGCCAGGAGCCCAGGCTCCGAGGCCACTTCTGCCGCTGCACCGCCAAACGGCCCTCATCCCCTGGGACTAAGTCCTCTCCTCTCTAAGGTGAAGGACTGACCCAACTGACCTCACACCTCTCACACTTGGAGATGCTGGTCTTTGAGGAAAACATCAACATTAAGATGTTGAGACGACCCTTTGAAAGCTGTTGGCTTAGAAAGAAGTGGTCTATACAGATATGGAAATAGCCACTATGCTTCAAGGTCATGACCTCCCAGGATGGCCAATTCACTCTGCTGATGGAAAGCAGCCCCCCCCCCCCAACATGCCCGGCCCTGGGGTCTGTGCTGGAGGCAGGAGGGTGAGCCAGCCCTCTGTCTCTGCCTTTTAAGAGGCTCTTCTGCTGCTGGGGAGGCCGGCAGTAAGCGAGCACGTACACAAACCCTCACCTCAAGGAAGTAAGATCATCTTTTAAAAAGTGGTTGAAGAGATGCAAACCAGGAAGTGTTTGTGTGAGACAGGTGGGATCAGAGCGGGCTCCCTGGCAGGGGAAACGAACAGTGAGGAAAGTCACGATGGAGGAGGAGGGGACTGAAGCAGGAAGAGCGCGGGACCAGTGTGTCTCATTGCCTTGTCTGAGTATTTCTTTTCTATGACACATACTTACAAGGTGCTCCTGTCAATTCAGGGAAAACCAAGCAGAGGGAAGATGGTTTCCATGGCTTTTATCCATTCTCACCCACAGCAACTGCAATAATTTTGATTCTGTTTTTTTCCAGATCGCTGCAGATGAGTCAAGTTTAGACACTTTGAGTCGGGTTATTTCCATTCCTGTTGTATCTCTCTGTTGCCCGTGGAATGTGGTACCACTTCCGACTCTGGGATTGCTGTGTGATGCCCAGAGGTGATACGGCATCTCCACGCTGCCTCTCCTGGGTTCCCATAGACAAATGCTGATGGCAGGCAGCCATGAAACAAGTCATTACATCCTCCATGCCAGCGCCCTCCACACAGCGCTGGGAGCCACAGACATCACCCCAGGCCCCGAGGAAACCCCTGCAGGTGGTGAGAGAGCACAGGCCCCCCAACTTCCTTGGGCCAAATGGGGGAAACCGGGGCATGAGAGACCAACAAAAACTGGGGTGCGGTTTCACTGCCCGTCCATTCAGTCCTCTGCTCTTTCTGCTGCCTCCTAATGCACTCCTGGGTGAGCCAGAAACCTTGGAATCATGGCAGCCGTTGATACGCGGGTGCTCTAGTGCGCTGAAAACAGAGACTTGCGATCTAAACCAGCGGCCCTATAAATCAGCTGAAGGGTTGGAGGAACCATAAACCCCCTCCGGGGTGCCCTTGGATGATTTGACTCCAGGGTGTGTGTGTGTGGCGATGAGGAGTTGGGCTTGGGCACATAGAGGCCTGGAGGGGTGGCGGATGGGGTTACATAGCACGTCTGTTGCTTGACTCCTGGGAAGAGAAGTGGAAGGAACCATCCTCTCATTTAGGGGGGCATCCTCCAGGACCCCAGCCTAGTATAGATTTGAAGCTTGAAGGTGCGGGGTATCCTTTCTTCACAGGGCTTTTCACGGGCCCCGGGTTGTCAAAGACGCCGCACTGATAATGAGGCTGCGCTGCGTGCAGGGAGTCCTCTGTAATGAGGGAGGAGCACGATTTGTTACAGTTATGTGGTTACTTGGCCATAATATCTTTTTGAGGTTTATTAAATCATATAAAATTTCAATTTACACTGTAATATTCTATAAAAGATGGAGCACACAGCAGTAATAAGTAGGACAACATTTCTTTCATTTATGAATCGTACTGTGGATTGTGTTAACACCGCCACATCCAGCGGCAGGCTTATTTATGTCGGGACAGTCATTTTCCATCTCCAATTTAATTCTGTGAAAGTTAATTACAAATTAGAATAAAATGGAGGCAGTTATGGAAGGCGGTGGAATGCTGAGATGGGATGGGGGGGGGGGATGTTTTCGCGGCTGCTCCTGCAGGTCACTGTCACAGACACCCATGGCGGCCTCGCTGGGAGAGCAGCAGCTCTGGCCTTTGTTCCTGGGGAACGACCTGTGCTGGAGGGACAGAGGGACCACGGTCATTCCAGGGAAGCCCCTTCCTTTCCCAGAACTGGGGACAGAAAGGCTACATGACCCGCCTTGGTACCCAGCAGGGTGCTGACAAGGGAGGCCTGGAGGCCGGGTCTCCTGACATCAGGCCAGTCACCTACAGTCCCGTTCATGTGCACGTGCATTTGTTTCTGCCTTGAAAAGGGGGGATGGGCCTTAGAGAAGGCGGAACCTTTCTCCAAATTTCATCCAAGGCCATGGGGGCCTCAGAGATGGGAAACAAATGGGGTGTCCCTCAGATGGCACCTTCTCGCCAGCTGGCCGTGTCCTGCAGAAGTGCTGTCTATCTTGTTGGTGACAACATGGACTTTGCACCCAACAAACCAGCAGAAGAGCCAGTTATAACGTTGAGGGGTCCCTCCTGCCCACCGGGTCCCCAGGAGAGAAAGGAACCACAGCAGAAGTGGACGAAAGCCCCAGACTCCGGGGTGTGAACCCCAGCCCCTAGTTCACGTTCCCTGTCACTTCCCCACGCGTGCTGTCCCCATCCTGGGACCTGGTCACATGCACTGTGCCCTGAGCAGGTGGGTGAACCTAGTGACGCCCATGTGTTGTCCTCCACACTCACTCCTCGCTTTCCAATCCAACGGTCTCTTCTCCCCGCCCCTCATGCCCCCCCCAACACCCCCCCACACACACTTGAACCATCGCGGGGCCCTCTGAGATATCAAGATCGACTTGCTAGGCTGAAGACTTTCATACTTAGCTTTTAATAGAGCAAAAGTGACTCTAAATTTGTTAATATTCTTTAGGTTACATAGGACAAATTACAGATAAGTGAATCAGTAATGAAATTTGTAATGAGAATTTCTCAAGTATGAAATGTTGGTGCAAGGAAAGTTAATTGCGGGATTTTACAGCCATTATAGTTTATATCATAAATGCAAAAAGGACGAGGGCCATTTAATTACAGTAGGAACACACTAAATTTTTATGGAGTGCCATTTTGTTAAAGAGGTACGCGGAGCATTAAGAACAAATACCATCCCAACAGCGGGTCCAGGTAGCTTTGGCAACATCAAATAAATATGCTATCGCTCCAAAATTGTTCCTCAGATACTGTAATTGACACGATGACTAATGAGATGGGTTTATTCTCACAGCTCCACGTGCTCAATTTACAGCGGCTGAAAGTTATCTTTTCTGTCATCCACAGACCTGGAAGGAACCAGAAAAATCCCTCTTGGAAAACACTGTCTTCGCTGCTTCTCTAATTAACCTTCAAAAATGCACTTTGAAATATAGAAGTTGGTGCCTGGCATAGAAATTGGATTGTCTCAGGGAAAGAAAAAAAAAAAAGACCCAAGTGCTAATTTGTTCCTTATTAAACATCTGACATGTCGAAACTGCAGGCAGTTCATGTGCCCGTGCTTTCAGTGGGCTGAGCCAGCCCTTCCTATGAGCTGGGGACGGTGGTGCGGGTCTGGGGACTGGTCCTCCTAGCGCTGGCCTCCTAACCCACGCTTCCCTTACCCCTTCATCTCCCCCTGTGCTCTGGGGCCAGATCTGAGGGTCTCTCCTGGAAGGAAGATGTCGAATGGGACAGGCATAGGATTCTGGGGTATTCCCACCCCTGTGAGGTGGGGTGTCCCTCCTCACCTTCTTACCCCGGGCCTCAGGAGCTTCTAGAACAGAAGATTTTTCAGGGGGGGAAGCCCTACATTCACTCTGGACTCCTGCACACATTTCCACTTGTTCTGGAAACCAGGGCAGTTGTCCCTGTCTCCGTTATCCAGTGAAGTCCCTGGAAGGAGATTCTTCTAGGCTTGTCATCGGCAAACTGCGGCTCGCGAGCCCCAGGCAGCTCTTTGGCCCCTTGAGTGTGGCTCTTCCACAAAATACCACGCGTGATTGAAACTTCATGGCCCATGTGCAGAAGTTGGTTTTTGGCTCTCAAAAGAAATTTCAATAGTTGTACGGTTGATATTTGGCTCTGTTGACTAATGAGTTTGCCCACCACTGTTCTAGGCAATTTTTTTTCCTACCAGAAGCACATGAAATATATGTTTATATGGTGTCTCCTCTGTTTAATCAGTGGAATCAAAATTCAGGGGCTGTTGGGTTAGGGTTAGGGTTAGCATTAGGGTTGCAGGTCATATGTCGTTTAACTTTCTTCAGCCCACTCCCTGGGTTGGTCCTTTATGTCAGTGTTTCTCAGACGTAAGGGTGCACCCCCACGCCCACTGACCCGTTCAATCTTGTTAAAATGCAGATCCTGGGACAGCAGGTCTCAGGTGGGTCCTGAGGCTCCTCATGTCTAACAAGCACCAGGTCCTGCAGATGGACCTGGCCTGTGGACCACACCCCAAAAAGCAAGGTCTTACGTGGTACCTGTGACTCAAGCTCCATGGACCCGTCCCTTTAATGTGAACGCGACATGCTTGTCCATGATGTGCAAAAACATCCCCAGAAAAAGCTGACGTATCCCAGGCTCTGCCTTCTCCTGCTCACCACGCTGTCTAATTCCTGATCTAATTATAAGGCAATGTGATAAAAACATTAAAGTATGTTTACTGATGCATCAGATTCATTATCAAACAAAAGCTTTGCATTTCCCGAGGAGCAGAGCCTAAACCTTCGGAGAACACCTGCTGTGCAAGGAAGATTAGATGAGGGGATTTGCCGAGTTCTCAGATGTGAGCGAGCTGAGTTGAAGCTCGAGTCACCGTAGCCTTCGTGGGTTCTGATTTTACTTCCACCTGAGGAGGGTTGATGCGACCTGGGATATCTTCATGGGAGTGATCAGTGCGTACGCAACACAGTATTGACTCTGCAAAACCCCTAGGATCAATGGCAGGTTTTCCGAATTGAACTCCTGTTCGTGCATGTAGAACCAACTCATTGTCACACAGTTACTCTTTTATTTCTCTAAAATACCATGTGTTTTCATAAAATACACATGCTTCAAAGTCCACGGAAGACAGGAAACACGTTTTCACAGCAGCGTCAGGACCCTATATTAAGCAAGTAAATGTTATAAAGAAATGCCCCGTGGTCAGCGTCACTGGACACGGTTAGCACACCATTTCTACAGCACACTTAGTAAACAAATAGTGAATTAACTTAAATGTCCCGGGAGATAAAAACATTCTATCGAGTTAGCAGCAAGCTCTCGCCCAATAAAACATGTATAGGGGCACACTGTCTTCCATAAAAGGAAGACTTGCCTGTGGCTGCCTCAGAGACCCCTCGTGGATTGTTGGGAAGGACCCCTGATGTCGTCAAGAACCTCATGCAGGCTTGAAATCAGGCCGTTGTCTTTCCTTCACCCACTCCTTCTGGTTTCATTCGATTATCTAGGCCAGTAGTCGGCAAACTGCGGCTCATAAACCACATATGCCTCTTTGAACCCTTGAGTATGGCTGTTCTACAAAATAACACAGCCTGGACGAGTCTATTTTGAAGAAGTAGCGTTAGAAGAAGTTTAAGTTTAAAAAATTTGGCTCTCCAGAGAAATTTCAATCGTTGGACTGTTGATATTTGGCTCTGTTGACTAATGAGTTTGCCGACTACTGATCTAGGCTGATGTCATGTCTGATTCTGTGGTTCTGGAATTTCATTTTCATAGCAAACCCTTTCCCTGCTCTCCATCCTCACGGGCCCCAGCCCAGGTCTTCCTTCTCGCTCACCTAAGTATGACGCCAGGCTCCCACCTACCCCTGCAGCCATACTTCAAACTGCCCTCTGTGCTGCTGTCAGGGAAACTTCCGAAAGCCCAGCTTTGATCACACCACAGTACCTTCCCCGGGCCACCACACTGACAACAGATGCCTCCACGTGCCTCAGTCCAGCCTACCACCTTGTCCTTCCTATGTATCCCCCGGAACTCTATGGTCCAGGTTGTATCATGGTTCCCTCAGAGACCTCCCCCGTCCCACTTTAGCCTCTGATCTTACTCTTCTCTCAACCTTGGGTCTCATCCCACTCCGCCCCCTCCCCTCTGGCTTTGCCTCCCGCAGTCTCACCTCTCTCTCTCTCTCAAAAGCCATCCTTCCTCCACCACGTCTTTCCTGATCCCACAGGAGGACATTATCACTCAGCTGCCCCGTGTGGCATAGTCTTTTCACAGTCTCCACATGGTGTCATCCTAGTGGGCTGGCACTGCCAGTTGGAGCCATGACTTGCCATGGACAGGTGCAGGGAGTGGAAGCAATGTGTGTCGCTTCTGTGACGGGCATGTTACTGTTGGAGTGAGCCCCCGCCCTCCATGTCTCCCCATTCCCTCTCCTTAGAGACACTCAGTGTTCAAGGTGGTGGCTGCCGTGTCAGCCTGGGTCCTTGAGTGACCATGGTGAGCAGATAGCTCAGCTGGCCTGCAATGGACATGTAGCATGAGTGACAAACACACTTTGGACAGTTTAAGTCATTGAGGTTTTGAGATTGTTGCCTAAGTCCCCTGAGCTATAAGACCCAGGCAGCTGGGAGTTTTGCCGATGACAGATGTCTATGACATTGGCCTCAGCGCCTACGTGTGATAGGATCTCAGAAATCCCCGGTGAAATGAAATGTAATGAGCTGCAGCCAGGAGCAGATGATAAGGCAGGAATGGCAGCAAGCAGGCTGATGGTGCTGTCTGGTAGCCTGGAGCAGGCGCTCTGGCATCAGGCCACCACTTAGCAGCTTTGTGATTTGGGAAAGTGCCTCCCTCCCTCCCTGTACCTCTTTTCCCGCCTCCGCCACCCCCACCCCCATGCCCTAAGCTTCCATTTCCCCACCGCGGAGGGGATAATAACACAACCTCTGTGAGAGGCAGAATCGTCCAGGTACTTGTGAGGATTGAGTGAGATCATGTGTAGGCACTGCACCAGCCAATAAATGTTGGCTGTTATCAATTGCTACTATTGTTATTATTAATGCGGCTGGTCTGCCAGTACCATTGTGGTATTTACTGCAACGTAACAACAGGCCTGGACAAGGAAGAAATAGCTGGAAATCAAATAGTGGTAGGATCGGAGTTGCAGTGGCTGGGACGAGAAGAGTCCGCAGTGAGGGTGGTACCTGGCCACCCAGGGGCCCAGCTCTTCACAACGGGATGGCAGAGGAGCCAGTGGGGCCGGCAGTGGCTTCTCCAGGACCCGGCGTGGATCAACGACGCTGGGCTCTTTGCCCTGACTTTATTTTTATCTTAAAATATATTTTTATCGATTTGAGAGAGGAAGGGAGAGAGAGATAGAAACATCCATGCTGAGAGAGAATCATCGATCAGCTGCCTCCTGCACGGCCCCCACTGGGGATGGAGCCCATAACTCAGGCCTATGCCTTGAACGGGAATCCAACTGCAACCTCCTTGTGGGTTCAGAGGTCGACGCTCAGGAACTGAGCCATGCCAGCCGGGCTTGAGGCCCGACTTTAGCTCCATGAACAAGGCGAGCGTGTTGTGACCAAACACTGAGCACCAGCTCGTGGCACCAGCAGGGGAGACTGATAAACAAATGGGTTCATTATCACCGACCAGCCTTCTGTCTTTATCTGCAACCATTTCTTGGAGCCAGAGGAGTCATTACATGGGACCCACTGTGGCCCCAGGAAATAAGTTGTATTGGCCTGGACCACGTTTTCTGTGTTCCTTTTACCAGGGTCCTAGACACAAGATTTCTTATATGGTCACCTGCAAGCAGGCCTAAGTCTTATTTACACTAGCATATGCTTGTCCTTTTTAATATATATATATATATATTTGATTTTTTTACAGAGAGGAAGGGAGAGGGATAGAGAGTTAGAAACATCGAAGAGAGAAACATCAATCAGCTGCCTCCTGCACACCCCCCCCCCCCAACTGGGGATATACCTGCAATCAAGGTACATGCTCTTGACCTGAATCAAACCTGGAACCTTTCAGCCCGCAGGCCAACGCTCTATCCATTGCGCCAAATCAGTTTTGGCTGCTTGTCCTTCTTAATAAAAGGATAAACAGAACTCAGATCTCTCCTCTGCATTTAGTCATGGTCATCTATTGAGTGGCCACGGTTCCTGCCTCCAAGAAGCTCACAGTCTAGGAAGAGGTGCAGGCAAACGCCGGCTTGGTGGCTCAGGGGAACTCTGGCAGAGGGCAGAAGCTTCTAGAAGATCCCCCGGGGCTCTGGCACGGCTCAGATGAATGTCTTTGTCCTTGAATTGGTTGAAGACAAAGAAAAAGCGCTGATCAAGGTCACGGGTGGAGTACACCAGTGGGAGGAAGAGCTGCCTTGTAGGAGACACAATCAGGATTCCCAATGTCCTCGGTGGGCGGGAGCCACAGGAGGAAGCGAATCAAAGTCAATGTCACGTCCTGCGTCCAGGTGCACGGAATCCACGCGCAGAGGCAGGCACGGACGTTCACGGGAAAAGGGCCGGGGGGGTTTCGGCTGCTGTGAGCTCAGCGTGTGCCAACCACACGGGTGTTTGCTTCCCTTCGAAGGCAGTTTTGGGCCACAAGCACTTGCCAGGTTCGAACGAATGTCTCTGTTGAAGAGAGAAATTGCGGGGGATTAAGATGGTCGTGTGCCCACAAACCATCTGAAATGAGCAGCCCATAACCAGAAAAAGAAATGACCCCAAAGGACTACAGACGTGTTCAAACATGTCAAGGACTGCGAAGTGCAAAACAGACAATGCAGGTTCTGTCTCTTTGGAGGGTTGATGTCAGTCAGCCTAGCACAAGGTGTCTGCAGCTAGCGCCACCCAGTGGTGGCAGAGGGAACGGAACAGAAATGAGCAGGTGGCGAAAGCATCCTCCCTGCGGGGTGGCATCGGAATCCCCCAGGGATCCAAGCAGGCTGAGGCGTTCCCCGCCTTTGCCCGGACGGCTCTCCAGTCTACACCAGATTCGTGAAGAGCATGGACCTACTCTGTCGTGGGATTTTCTGCTTTCTTCTAAGGACACACTTTGAATTTAAAAGTGGAAAGCAGTGGGGAAACGGCATTAGCTTGCCATACATTTGCCCCGGTTATATTTAAACATACACATATATGAAACACGTGTTCAGAACAACAAAGGCCAATCGGGACACCAAGCTGTGAGCTCTCCTGCTGGGTTGACAGACCAGAGCTGGCCACACGCTGGGCTGTGCTCGGGCGTGAGCTGCCGTTCCAGAAACGGGGGCGCCTGGGTGTCCGTCTCGCACGGCCTCCTCCAGGCCCCTGGACAGCGATGGGGGGAAATTCCAGCGTGCCGGAAGTTTACGTGGCTCTTTTCTCCTGCATAATAGATGGCTCTGCGGAGCAGTGTGCTTCGTGCTGTGACAATTCATTCCTGCACTTGTGACAGGACCGCTGGCTGGTTTCGCTAGGCTCAATTAGGAGAAAATGCATATTTTAATCTGCCCCGCGGTGAGGTAACACTTTGCTCAGTGGCCTTGGCAAACCGGCCAGTTAACCGTTTAGGTGGGTGGAGGCCTTCGCTCCAGCCTGCCGTTCGGCTGCCAGCAGCCTCTCTGTTCCCGTTTTGGTGCCAACGCTTCCCAGGCTTTGGAGCATAAACAATTAAGGGCCACTCCATCATTCTTTGAGCCACTGTGCTACGGTCTGGCCTCCACGACGGTGGCCCACATCTTGCCTGCTGGCAATGAGCTCGGTGCTGGGTGCAGGCACTTGAAATCCCTCCCCTCTCTCCCTCCCTGGCCTGGGCGGTTAGAGCCCAGCTGGAAGCCTGCACGTGACCTTCCTGCTGGGTCTGCTGCTGCTGCCCCCCGTCCAGGGGCAGGATCTGGGGCGGCATTTGCTGGAACCGGAGAGCTGCACCAGGCAGCTCAGCACCCAGCCTGGAATCCGACAGATGCCGACTCCTTGAACTGGAACTGGCCACTCTCACTGCCATCGTGTCCCATGGTCTCCATCGCCCCTATAGAACCAAAGTTATCCACCCCCATTTTTTCCAGACAGTGAAAGGATCCCTTTGAGATGTCTTCTTCCTTTTTCCTATTCCATCTTCCTTCCTCATCTGGCCTTCTAGAGCCCTCAGGTCAAGTGCACCCACACATCTTGGAATTAGGTGGGGGGCCGAGGGTGCAAATCAGAGTCGGGGGTGGAGACACCTGTGCTTCAAGGCTGGGCAGACCCGGACCTGATCTTGAAAGTCCCGCTAACTGACTTAAGGTGTTGGACCTCTTGAAGTCACACTTTTCTAACTTTCTAACGGGGAGAGTAAGCCCTGGCGTGCAGGGCTTCTGGAGGATGGTGCCATGATACCTAAAGAGCTCATGCTAACTGAGCTTTTTCCTCCTGGTCCCAGGAAGGGCTGAGGTAAGCTCACCATATCCTGCCATTCCTTAGATGACTCCTTGCCCTTTGACAAAGGCATGGCCTCGGGGCGGGGGGGGGGGGTGAGCACAGTGTGGGAGGGGGCGTGGGGGGGGATGGAAAGGAGGGGGGGTGGGAGGTTGAAGCTGACCCCAGAGGGCAGAATCCCACAGAGTGTCCTCAGAGCCAAGTACTTTCGTCTTCCCACCTAGAAACTAGGAAGAATCCCCACATTTTTCATCGTCCCTGATTTTTTAAAAACCAATTCTTCCCAAATGGTTTCTTCTAACTCTGCAATTGACAGCCTAGGGCCAGGCTCATGCCCCCAGCCAGGCAGGGTCCAACGCTCTGGGTTCCCTTGAGGGAGCAGCAGCCACTGAGCCCTTAGTGTGAACCTGCCATTGGGCACGCACATGAGCTGAATGGGGCGGGGAGGGAGGGGGCGAGAGGGGGGCATGAGTTCTGCATTTGTGTGTGTGGAAAGCCTCTTGGCACCCACCCTCAGAGCCTCACAGCCCAAGAGCTCTCTTCTCTCGGGGTCCCAGGCTCTTAGGTAAAGAAGCTGAGCACCCGGCTGGCAGTAGCCCCAGCAGAGGCCTGGGATCTGGTTCCCATCCTCATGCCCATTGAGTGGTTTCTCTCCTTCATAACCCGCCGTGGGCAAACCATTCCAAGCGACATGACAGGGAGAGAGAGAGCGAGGGTCGGTTCCTGCTTAGAAGGGCCCCGAGCTCGCTTTAATCCTCTGATGTCGTCCTTCTGAAATTATGAAAAATTTTCCAGTAAGGGCCCCCTTAAATTACGTACCTGATCCTGGAGAGAACAGACATTTGTTGAACACTTAATACTTTCTACCGAATGGCTCCCAACCTCTGCTGCATAGTTGAATCACCTAGGGGAGCCCTTAAAAGTCTCACTGCCCAGGCCGCACCCCAGCCCCACAAAATGAGAATATGTGGACCTGGTTTTTAAAAAGCCCCCGGTGAGGGACGCCCGTGTGCAGGCGAGTCTGGAGGCCCTCTCCCAGTAGGAGGTCCAGAGAGGTTGAACGGTGTGCCCAAGCTCACCCCCTTCTTGGGGGATGTCAGGATTTTTTTATTTTTATTTTTTATTTTTCACAGAGAGGAAGGGAAAGGGATAGAAAGTCAGAAACATCGATGGGAGAGAAACATCGATCAGCTGCCTCTTGCACACCCCCTACTGGGGATGTGCCCGCAGCCAAGGTACATGCCCTTGACCGGAATCGAACCTGGGACCTTTCAGTCCGCAGGCCGACGCTCTATCCACTGAGCCAAACCAGTTCAGCGGGATGTCAGGATTTTATCCCAGTCTAACCTGACTCTGAGCCCCAGTTCTTCCATCCCACCACACGACCTAGGCCAGCCTCCTCCGCAGCACCCTCACTAAGCCTGGTCTTTGGAAATCCTCCTGGTTTCTGAATGAAACGGTCAGGCCCCCAGCCCCCTCTTCTTAGGAGATCACGCTGAAGTATTTCTTTGCTCTTCCCGAGAACAAGGGAGAACTTTGCATAACTGTCCACACACTGGGAGCCCTGTGTGGGACATGCAGACAGACATCCAGCAGCGTCCCACAGCCAGCCACGCTGCAGCCACCTGGAGCCGGCTCTGCTCTGAGCAGGAAACGTGTCCCGTTGTCACCTGTCACCCTCTCAGGAAAGGGCACCTCCGTTCAGTGAAAGTCACCAGGCCCCTTCGAGAATGCCTGCATCTGCCCTTCCTGGGGTCCTGCCCCTCAGTCTGTTCAGAGACCCTGAACCCTGCAGGACGTCGGACAACCCGCAGCAGTGCCCACTTGGGCTCTTCCTTCATTTTTGCTTTTTCCCCAATGAAGATTTTTCTCACATATATTTATATATATAAATTTATTTTTCAGTTACATTTGGCATATGATATTATATTAGTTTCAGAGGCACAACATAGAGATTAGACTTTTAATACCTTATGAAGTGATCCCCCCAAGAAGTCTAGTACCTATCTGACACTGTACATAGTTGTTACAGTATCATTGACTACACTCCCTATGCTGTCCTCGAGATCCCTGTGACTGTCTTTATAACAGGCAATTTGTACTTCTTACTGCCTGTCATCTTGTTCACCCAGCCCCCTCACCCTTCTCCCATCTGGCGACCTTCAGTGTGTTCTTCCAATCAGTACATTTGTTTCTGCTTTGTTTGTTCATTTATTTTGTTTTTAATATTCCACACATAAGTGAAATCATATGGCATTTTTCTTTCTCTGTGTGAGGAGTAAGGAATAATATTCCACTGTCTATACGGACCACATCTTCTTTAGCCATTTGTCTGTTGATGGACACTTAGGTTGCTTCCATACCTTGCTCACTGTAAATAACGTTGCCACAAATATAGGCGGGCATGTGCCTTTTTGAATAAAAGAAACCCATCCAATCCAATTGAAAAATGATGAGAGGGCCTGAATAGACACTTCTCCAAAGAGGACGTACAGCTGGCCAACAGACACATCAAAAGATGTCATCGCCAATAATCATCTGAGAAATGTGAATTAAAACCACAATGAGACATCACCTCATACCTGTCAGAATGGCTACCATCAATAAATCAACAAACAAGTGCTGGTGAGGATGCGGAGAAAGGGGACCCCTTGTGCGCTGTTGGTGGGAATGCAGACTGTAGAGCCATTACGGAAAGCAGTATGGAGTTCCCTCAAAATTAAAAATGGAACTGCCATATGACCAGCAATTTCACTTCTGGGTATTTATCAGAAGAAATAGAAAACACCAAACGAGATTTTTATACAAGACCCCAGAGTTTCCTTTCCCCCAAGTTCATCTGTTCTGCCTCCATTTCCTATTTCTGACCCGACCTTTGCCCTTGGCCTGGCCCAGCCCTGGGGATGGCTGGGTGTAGACCAGTGGTTCCCAACATGGGGCACACACCCCAGAAGGGGGGAATTTTGCTTTTAAGGGGGGCAATTTGAAAATGAGTTATTAACAATGAATTTTTTGCATTTCTTATGGGTCTAGGGGCCTCATATACAGTATATAGTATAAGTATATATTAACATATTTATGCATTTCAGTTCTCTATTATATGTTTTGAAACTTTATTTGCTATATCACTTCATATTATTATTATATTTTTAAATAATTTCTTAGTGGTTTCTTCCTCAGTACTTCAACTGTCCTTTTGTTCTTTTATTTTTCTCTTTCATGGACACCATATTCTTTGGAAGCCTGTTTAGACCAAGTTAATGGCCTTTTGGGCTTCCTCTACATGAATAGGAGTTCACTTTTTGAGTAATAACAATTATATGTCTCGGAGGTGTGGGCACCAGAATTTTAGAGATGCTCAGGTGGGGCATGGCCGAGAAAGGTCGGGAACCACTGGTACAGAGGGAGGGGTGGGAGAGCTCCTGCCAGGCCTTCCTGCTGCAGATGGCAGCCTCAGACAGAGCTGCCCCCTTTTCAGTGTGCTTCCTGCTGCCTGGCACCCCCTGGTAGGACACAGCCAGTTTAGGAACCAGAAAATGTGCAGGGAAACCTCACTCACAAAGGCAAGCTTGCCAGAGCACCTGCTGTCTCAGCCAGGCGGGGTGCAATGATCTGAGGCTTAGGATACAAGGTCAAAGCACACAGTCCACAAAGGGGTATCCTCAAGGAGAGCCCGGATTTTATCAATGATCATAGGGATCAAAGGTGAAAGCCTGGGCTGCCAGCAACACTCCCTCCTCAGCACCCCCTGGGCCCTCCCAAGGCCTGATTGGCACTCCCTACACCGGGACATCCATCCAACCAACCAATGAGCATGAACACCCAGACGCACCAGGCTCTGGGCAGGTGCTGTGGGTGCCCAGATAAAGAAGGCGTGGTCCTGGTCTGCAAGAAGTCCCCCGTCTATCAGTCAGATGGCCCATAAGACAACAAGCCTGTGGCCCCCATTTCGGCCACCCACCCAGACACTGCAGGCTGGCCTTGGGTCCCTGCAGCCTTGCGCCATGGGGGCATGCTTCTAGTTTGCCCAGCGGGACCTCTCTCTCTCTCTCTCTCTCTCTCTCTCTCTCTCTCTCTCTTCTCTTTCTCTCTCTTTCTCTTGGCCTTCCTCTTTCTCTCTTTTTCTTTCTCTTTTCTCGGGATTGGTATGCTGAGCTGCTCGATTGCTTGCAGCCTGCTTGTGTTTACTTCTCTGGCACCCACAGGATTAAATGTGCCACCCTCTGACCTTCAAAGGCAAAATGCCGGGGGCCTAAGAGGGCACGGGGGATTCCAGGTGAAGGGTTTGAGGGAAGCTGTGCGCAGAAGTCCATTATGAAAAGCAGGCTTCCTCGGGTTTAATGTGAATGTTTGGAAAAAGAATCTAAATTAAGCAGGTGCTCAGGGATTGTTTACCTTTCCTGCAGTAATTGGCACTTACACGGAATAGAAAGCTTTACTGGAGAACAGCGCTTTGCCCAGCAGCTCGTTTTCAGAGTGAGGACCATGGGGCTTGGCTGGGTCCTCAGCTGGGCTCAGGCACCAGGAGGGCGGAGCTGGGCAGGGCTCTTCCTCACCTGTGGGCTCCAGCCCCTCGGGGCCAGTCCGAGGAAACAGGCCTTCTCATCCACCAAAACTCCTCGAGCTGCTTCCTCCCTCCTTTCTGAGGACAGGACCAGAGCTTAAGGGGATGGTGCCATTGGCCTTGGTGAGGCTGGCGAGGGATGGTCATGGAGGGGCTCAGAGAGAGGGCACTTCAGAGATGGGCAGGTAGGCCAGGGAATACACAAAGCATGTCAGTGCACCCATCCCAATGTAACCCCGATACCCCCAGTTCCATGTCTGGGGAGGGTCTACAAGGCCAGGGTCATTGAATCAGTGAGCACAGTAGTGTTAAACCCAGAGGCCTTGACACTTTTGCTAACAAGTGTCCCCCTCTGAATCCGAGGGGCAGGGAGTGGTTGGAGGTCTGGGGAGGGGTTGTTCCGTAGGTAGCTTTCACAGCCATGATGTGATCTTCTTAGATGCACTGGTGTCTTTTTTTTTTATGATTACTCATTTTTAAAAATATATATATATTATTGATTTTTTACAGAGAGGAAGGGAGAGAGAGAATTAGAAACATCGATGAAAGAAAAACATCGATCAGCTGTCTCCTGCACACACACACCCCCCCCCCCACTGGGGATGTGCCCACAACCAAGGTACATGCCCTTGACCGGAATCGAACCTGGGCCCTTTCAGTCCGTAGGCCGACGCTCTATCCACTGAGCCAAGCCAGTTTCGGCGTGCTGGTGTCTTATTAGAATTGCAGTGAATAGAACATAATGCAATTGGAAGGAAATCCAACAGACTCCAATCTAAAGAATGTCATTTCAGGAAAATAGCAGCGACTTACAATTTATTGCTCCTAAATTGGGAAATCGGTTTTAGAACATTGTAAACTTTTAATTGCATGAGGCACGGAAACAGATTGAAAACAGAGAGGAGGGGAGGGAGTGCTCCCTTACCACACACCCCCTCCGTGGGCTGGGCTCAGAGTACCTTCTCCTGTCATCCTCACTACAGACCAGAGTTCTTTTCTCAGAGTCAGAAAGGGGGAGTTTGAAGCCCAGCCAGGAAAAGTCATCTTGCCCAAGCTCATGGTGGGGGAGGGGCGGATGGCAGAGAGTGGAGCCGAAACCAGGTCCATTTGGCTCCAAAGCCTGTATTCACTGGATCTGCTCTGAAACGGACTTAGGGGAGCATTTCCTTTCTTCCACACATAAACCCCAGCAACTGCCAATCAGGTGACTCCAGAGATCGGTGGCTTGTGAGAAGGTCAGAGCCAGGCGAGGAGACAGGTGGACACGGTGGGAGCCGGGAACTGTGGGTGGTGGAACCAGAGCCGGACGGGCTGCGCTTGACCAGGTATGTGTCCCTGGTGATGCCTGGGGACACAAACTGCATGGAGGTCTAGGCACTGGATAAGTGGCAGTGACTGGGCATGCATGGCGAAATAAGTAGGGCATCCATTCATTTAACTTTTCGTTACTTATTTGCCAAGGCCCCTCCCTCCCCCTCATGCTCATCCTTCTCACCCTCCTCCCCCACAACGCCCAGCTTTCCTGTGACCACTGTCCTGTTTCTTTTCCTGGGTGTCCCCATTACCTGTCATAGGAAAGCCCTTGCCCCTTTACCCTCTCTCTCCTCTGAGATCCATTTCCTCCATGTCACCCCACTCAGCGCCCACGGCCCATCTGGTGTGTGTCTTCCTCACCAGCCTCTCTCCCTTTCCCACTTTGCTAGCAGGGCACCTTCAACACAGTGTCCAAACCGCCCAGCTCTCCATCTACTCCAGGTGGAACCCTCTAGTACAGTGGTTGGCAAACTCATTAATCAACAGAGCCAAACAGGACAACGACTGAAATTTCTTTCGGGAGCCAAATTTTTTAAACTTAAACTTCTTCTAACGTCACTTCTTCAAAATAGACTCGCCCACGCTGTGGTATTTTGTGGAAGAGCCACACTCAAGGGGCCAAAGAGCCGCATGTGGCTCGCGAGCTGCAGTTTCCCGACCACTGCTCTAGTAGATTGTCCCATTTTTTGCACGATTCACCAAGACTTGAAACTGTAAAGACTTTTTTTCTTTTCAAACAAGTTATCTCTTCTTAAATCTCCTCTTCTTTATTATGTTATTTTTCAGTGTGGTCAAATACTACATGGCCATCTTACCATGAAGCGTGCAGTGCTGTGTGTTCTGTACACTCACAGGATTACCCGGCCGTTACCAACATCCGTCTTCAGAACTCTTCCTTTTGCGACTGAAACTCAGTACCTACTGAACAGCAACGCCCCGCCCACCCCCTTTGAAAAGGCCGGACCCCTCAGTCACTCCGTGCAGTCATCAGGGGTGAGGTCAAGCTCCTCTGCATGTCAGCAGGACCTGGGATAGGACCTGCCTTATGCAAATAAGTCAAGAAAAGTTAAATGAATGGATGCCCTACTCATTTCGCCATGCATGCCCAGTCACTGCCACTTATCCAGTGCCTAGACCTCCATGCAGTTTGTTTTCATGTCTCAATACTCTTCTGGTGGCGTAGGTTTTGCTGATGAAGAAATGGACACTCAGAGGTTAAGCGACAGCCTGGTTACCACAACCTGTAAAAGGCAGGCCGGTGTGTCTGACAGCGGCCACCTCAGCCACCAGCTTCTGCCCCCTTCTCCTTCTTCACTTCCCTTGTCGAGGCCCCTCGGGCGCCAGCCTCGCTCAGGAGCACCTGTCTGGTGCTGCTCTAGCTCTGTCCTCTGGGTCTCCCCTCTCTAACCCTTTCTCTGCTGGTGCTGCCCCATCAGGCGTGCTCAGTCCCCGCTCTGCCCGAGGCACCCCCTCTTTGACTTCGCTGCATCTCTCCAGGCGGGCCTCTGTAACCACATGGTCCCTGAATGAAGGTCAAGCTCACACTCCTACGTTCGAACCCTCCCAGCCGTGCCTCCAACTGCCTTCCCAGCTGCCGCTTCTTCCCCAATGTCATGGCCACGCTCTAATTGGCATTTTCTTGCCTGTTCCCTTTTTTTTTTTTTTTTTTTTTTTGCTGTTTCTTTTGTCTCAAATGTTCTTCTTCACTCTCTAGCCTGTGTCTGTTTTTCTTGCCATAGCCTCCCAGGGCCCAGCACAGAGCCTGACACACAGTAGCTACTCAATAAATTTGCGTTGAATGAGTTATGGGACGAATGTCGTACTCCTTCCTGTCATTTAAGGTTCTGTCTCAGGTGCCACCTCCACCAGGACTCCTTCTTTCATAGCCTCCACCAGCATTGAATGTTCTTTGAACTTTGTTTGTTTCTGCCTTTTCATATTCCATGGCTTGAACTAAATAAAATTTTTGGGCTTTTTAACCTCTTATTTAGATAGTAAGCTTCTTAAGACAGAAACGCTGTCTTTATTTTTTTAACATTTATGTGCTTCTCCCTGTACAGGCTCATGTATGTACGCACACACATGCACACACACATACAATCTACAGACACTCCACAGACACAGCACAATGCTGAACACCGGCCCTGGGCACACAGCGGCGTCACTCATTGTGTGTTAGTTGATTTGAACTGAATCCAGCGGGTACAATCCCTCCTGCCCTCTCATCTTCAGCAGGCATGGGGGACTTGCTCCTCCTCTCCTCCCCATTTCTGCCCGAGCCCCCTTTCTCCATCATGTGGCCACAGCAGCGTTGCCAGCTGGCACCTGTGGACAGAGAATGACTTCCATTGGCTGTCACGCTATCCCGTTCCCCATTCAGCACCACAGGTAAAGGTGAAAATGGATTCTCATAAGCACCTCAAGCCAGAGAAGGGGGCCAGGTAGGGCATGGTGGCAGGGATGTCCAGCAGAGACCTGAGACCCAATAGTAAGCTTCTCACTGTTACGCTTTAAGAGTTCCTTGTATATTTTTGATACAAGTCTTTTAATCAGGTACATGTTTGGCAAAGATGTTTCTCCCAGGCTGTGGCTTGTCTTTGCATTCTCTTTACAGTATCTTTTACAGAGCAGACATTTTTTACTTTAATGAAATGGTGGATTTTTGTGGGTTTTTTTCCAGGGATGATGCTTGGTTGTTTTGTTTTGTTTTTTATCTTAAAGCTCACAACCAAACAAAGATCAACTAGATCCCTCCTCCCTTACCCCATGTTATCTTCTAAAAGTTTTACAGTTTTGCATTTTATATTTAGGCCTTATAATCCACTTAAAGTTAATTTTTGTGAAGATTATAAGGTCAGTTCTTAGATTCTTTTTCCCCCCAACTGTTAGTTAGAAAGATTTTTCTCTGATTAATTGCTTTTGTTACTTTGTCAAAGATGAGTTGCCTACATTTGTGTATTATATTGTTGACCATATTTCTGGGCTCTGTACTCGGTTACGTTGATCCATTTGTCTATTTATTTATTTTTTGCCAATGCCACACTGTCTTGATTACTGTAACTTTATAGTAAGTCTTGGTAGAGAAGTGTCAGTCCTCCAACTCTGTTGGTCTTCAATAGTGTGTTGCCTATTCTAGTCCTTTGCCTCTCCATCTAAACTTGAGAATCGGTTTGCCATTATCCACAAAATGACTTGTTGAGATTTAGATTAGAATTGGGTTTGATCTATACATCAACTAGGGAAGAACTTAAACCTGGACCACACTGAGTCTTCTAACCTATCAACACAGACTATTTCTCCATTTATTTAGACTTCCTCTTACTTCTTTCATCAGTTTTTTTTGTTTGTTTGTTTTCTTCATGTAGATCTTTTACGTTTTTTAGATTTATACCAAAGTACTTGATTTTTATGCTAATGTGAACCAAATCAGTTTTGTAAAAACAAGTTGAACTGCATTGTTACTGTTTTTTTTAAAAAACAACTTGGCTATTTTTTCTCCTAGTTTTGCAAATTAAGCCAAATAGGTTTGCAGAGATGGAGATACACTCAAGTTGTCAGCTCTCCTCATTTGTAACTAATGAACTTGTTCACATAGAGTAATTATCAACTACACTCTGAATTTGGCTTTTTGCGTGTACATGAGGTCAGAGGTCCCCAAAGTTGAGTAGAAGTTGAATTAGAATTTTAATTTATTATCAAATACTAAGTACATTGTTCAGATCAGAGCATTTCCCTGGGTACTGTATCCCAGAGCTTTCACTGATAAAATTCAGAAGAAAAAGAAGAAGGAGAAAATGCTTATTTCTTTGTGATGGGCCCTTCCCTTCCCAGACAGGTAAAAGCTTTGATCTTAGAACAGGAAATTAGTCTGTGCAGGTGACTCAAATTTCTATAATTCATTTGAAATTAAGAGAATGGCCTGCTCTGTTCATTGGAAATTTAAGAAGTGTCCAGCCACACAACTTCGCCTCAGCCTGTCTGCTGGAGAGTCACCACCCTTAAAACTAATAGGCCGATGGGCTGAAATCCTTCTAATCCACATGCTGTCAGCCAGGGACAGTGAGACAACAATCAGAGATACCTCCAGATTCCAGTAGGCCAGTTTCCACGCTTTCATTCGTTCTGGGGAGGTTTTAAAAAATAAGCTATTTGAAGCAGTCCCCTCCAGAACGTAGCATTTGAAGTAACAGTAGATTTAAGAAATGAGTCTCCAGGAATGGCCCTGCTGAAACTGTGATGTCACCTGTGCTTTTCCACCAGCAGGTGCGCAGCTCGCCAGGTGACAAGGTGGCCTGGAGCAGCTCTCCCTCTTGCATCAGCACAGCTTCTCCATGAGGCCAGCCTCCCTCGCCTGGCTCTTGGCTCCAGGAGGGCCTCTGCTCTGGTTCAATGCTCTCTGAGGAGCTGGCGTTGTGTCTCATGTATATTCAGAGGCTCCTTTGCTCAAGCCTTCAACCTCACAGCCATGGGACACATAGGCCAAGAGTACCCTACGTTGAGCTGCCAGTTTTAAGTGTCTCCCCCCCCCCCCCCAACCCTCACATTCCCCGTGGTTCAGGGTTCAGGTTCAGGGTTCGGGCTCTGGAGGAGGCCGCATGCCAATCAAAGAAAATGGAAAACATTAATTTGGAAACATGGGTGGGGAGGGCAGGCGGGAGTCCAGCTCAAGAGGAAGGGCTCCACTCTGCTCTGGCCTTGCTATCCCTTTTATTAAGACTATGGGATACACCCATAGCCTTTAGGCAGGCAATTCCAATAACAGGCAACCAGCAAGAATTTACATAAAACTAAAAGGTGGAAGTTGCTTCAGCTACCACTGTCTCAACTAAACAGTGGGTGGCTGGCTCTGACCTTTCTGAGCTTCAGGGTTGACCAGTCTTCCCGTTTCTTGTCCACACCTCTCTGCTGGTGAAGGCGGTGGGTGGCTTCCCACAATGAGCCATGAAACCCAATGACTCACCTCTGGGTTTCAGATGTCCGTGTGGACTCATCCTTGCACAAGGGCATTCTCCCCCTTTAAAAACCCCCTCTCCCCAGGACTAGAGCACCTCCTTGAAGCACCCAGGCCCAAACTCCTCATCCCAAGGGTCTGGCCTGAAAACTGTTGCCCATCTAAGCATCTCACTTCATGAATCAGAACTAAGGAATGGCAGCCCACAAGGTTGACACTTCTGGTAATAGAGTGGAAAAGTGTTGGGAGTTCTTCAGAGAAAAAAGGATATTTAGGGGCTAAATTGCATTACAGTCAATGGAGTAAGAACAAGGTTTTTAAATTGCAAGGCAGGGTGACAGTTTCTGCGGTGAAACTACATATATAGTAGAGCACACCTCAAAAACTATGTATTCGAGCGCACGGATTTCAATCGCCAGGCCCGACATGCCCACGCTGCTCTGCATGGTTTATGGCAGACCCTCTGATGGAAGGCCTGTGATTTGAGTTTATTAGTTTCTGGCATTGAGATCTGTAGTTTTTGAGCGATTCCTATAAAATGTACTGGGAGTTATTATGTTCCTTTAAAGAATGTGATACTAAAACAAGTTTTTAATAAAGTGTTTTCAAAAGGCAATAGTCTAAAAAAAAAAAGCTGGGCAACACTTCAAGCTGGTAATGAACTGAATATGTCTCTAATTATATTGAATTTACAAGTAATAGAATGAGGCTGGGTTAGCAATTACTTTTGAGTGAAATTGCGTGCCTGAAAGAAGAGAAATCTCTCTTTAAAGTTGGGGAAAATGGATAAAAGTGCTGTATCATTATATTAGATTTTAAATATATTTCACTCTCGATTTTCAAAGGGCTAATCCATTCCAAAACAGATTCTCCAATAAACATTTTGTAGAAATTGATGGGTCTCTCAAACCTAAGTTTGGTTTTGACGGTTTCTTTTCTTTATAAAGCTTTGAGTATGGATATCTCTTTGCCATGTAGCCTTAGGCATGAATTTGTAAGGTGGTACCCAAAGCAAAATTTAGAAAGTGATTAGAATTCAATAGAATTCCCACACACCAGGCTGAAGATTCAAGAGTTAAACAGGTTGGAATTCTCCAATAAAACAGTTTAATTGAATGTATAAATAATTCATTCGATGCTCATAGAACTGCCTCCATATCATTTGTCTTTAATAACCCAAATCCACAAATAAATGGGGTGCTGGCTGGCAACGAGGTTCTTGCCTCTCACGATGTGACCCTAATCAAACCCCATGTTGACCTGAGGGACCATCCCTCGGTTATTCAATGAGTAATAGCCTGGAGTAGGAAGCCCTCGATTGTTGTGGGGTTTGCATTCCCCAAATCATGCTGTTAGTCCCACACTCACAGCACACTCAGTCCCCGGTCTGCAGGTGCGGGCTGGTGTGCCAGGTCACAAGGCAGTGCCCCGGGCCAGGCGCTCTCTGCTTCAAGGGACTCCTTGTGTTCTGTGGTTTAAATGCTCACTTTGTGACCTTGGGAGTTTTCTATTTCCTCCCCACCACACCACCCCAGCTGACTTTTATTATTGCCACCCCCGTTCTGTGGACGAGGTATGAGGATTAAAAGGACTAGCATCTTATACAGTGTCCTACTGCTGGCCCGTGGCAGAGCCAGACTTCAGGGTAGACATCTGGCTTTTTAGCGGCTACCCAGTGGTCAGCAAACTCATTAGTCCACAGAGCCAAATACCAACAGGACAACGACTGAAATTTCTTCTGAGAGCCAACTTTTTAAAACTTAAACTTCTTCTAACGCCACTTCTTCAAAATAGACTCTCCCAGGCGATGGTATTTTGTGGAAGAGCCACACTCAAGGGGCCAAAGAGCTGCGTGTGAATCTCGAGCCGCAGTTTGCCGACCACTGGGCTAGACTATACAGGCACAGGGAGTCATTCCTAAAACACCTGGCATTAGAGAGGCGTTCTGAAAAGTGGACGGGCACAGATATCGAACAACTTCATGGGGAAACTGAGGTCAGAGCATTCCGTGATTTACTAGGATCACATACACGTTAAGTCAAGGGCGGATCGGAGATCATTTGGGGAGCCTGCCTCCCAGCTGGAACACGTGGGGCTTGTGGGTGACATTCACACAGGTGACCTGGCTGCAGCCAGGGGCACAGTGGAGGCTCCCATCCTGGCTCTGTCCCCAAGTGCTTCTCTCCTGGGCGAGGCTCCAGTTTCCTTTCTGTCATAGGAAGGGAGACACATCACCAAGTCTTTTGAGTTCAATTCTATAGCCACCACAGCCAAGAGGGATACTCCATTGTGGAGTCAACCAGAGGTCCCCAACTTAAAGCAGGATACACTGGCCCTACAGCCACCCCTGGTTACCTGCCACGAGGCAAGCCTGACCTCTTCATCCCCTCCCCCCACTCCCAATGATCAAAGGACTTTGGGAGGCTGAAACCAAAGCATTATGGCTTTTCTCTAACTGCTCACTGCCATCTTGGGCGAAATTTGTGCTTATCGGTGAATGGCTCCATATTCCTTTATTCTTCCCCAGAGCCATTTCATCCACCAGATTATGAGTTCCCGAATCAGGAAGTGAGATTTTTTTACCTTCCTCGCCCTAGAAATCGCTGTAAGATGTGTCACAAGGATGAAACAAAGTCATTTTCACCCGAGGCTTTGCTAACCCTTTTAGTCAGTTGCCTTTGCATAAAGGGCAATCCTGGGCGAATTTCCTGTGCCAGGCGTTAATGCATTCGCACCACGGCCAGTGCCACTGCCTGTCAGTTGCTGATCACAAAGAGTCCGTCTGCTCAAAGTCCCGCCCCCTTTTTTATTGTTTAAAGTATTACAAATAGTAGTACATATGTCTCCTTTATCTCGCCTCTCCTCCCACCCCTTGGCGCTTGCTTCTGTTTTTTTGTGTGTGTGTGTTTGGGTTTTTTTTTTTTTTTTGACAGTCCTTGGATAAAGATTGGAGGATTGCGACTTATAAGTAAAACTATACTACCTTGTAATCTCAAAGATATTCATTCATTTTTTTTCCTTACCAGAATCCAATCTGATTTGTATTCTGATTTCAATGACTCCAGTGGAGGTGACCTTTCAGATGACCCCTTAAAATAACTGACATGCCAGACGGCAGATCTCCCTATATGCAGGGTCATTGCTTGTCTTGATATATTCAGCAGTATGCCTTCTGGTGTTTATGCGCCTCCAAATAGTTTTATTGTCTGCTGTTACTCTTATTATTATCAGCGCTCGGCGCCTGTTTTCTTTACTTTATCCATTAAGCAGAAGTGTATTTAGTGTTCAAAGCGATACATCATAAAGGTAGAGAAAGGTGAAGCCTTTGATATATTACAAGTCTTTCACAGCATGAAATAACTATTGCCTATTATTTTACTCCTGACGTTTTTATTTTTAAGGGAATTTCACTTGATTTGTGGTGCTGACACCTCTGATATGTTGTTTCCAGTGACCTTACATCCAAAATCAGTAGCGTGTGACGTTTGATGGCCCAGATAAAAAACATTAATGGTGGAAGAGAGGCTTTATTTTCCTGGTCATAAATTAAGTTTAAATAACTCTGAATTTATTTTAAACTCTCCAGTACTTTTTACTGTCCAAGCAATAAATGTATTTATTACAGGGGGCCTACCTGGGTTCTGATGCGGAGTCCTTTGGCTGCTTTGAATCCTTTCCTTCTCCCTTGTGAAAAACGCATCTCACCTGTAAATGCTGATTTACACTAATTGTTCTCTGATTTACACCAATGGGGGCCAGAGCAAGGGCTGCTTGTCAGAGAGGTAAACCACAGGTGTTTCCGTTGGGGGGCGATCCAGTCTGGAAGGAATTTGGTTCTGGAAGGAGCAGGAGAGGTGCAGGCCCAGCAGTCATGGTCAGGCCCTCGGTAGCCCTGAGTGAGAAGTTTGCTTCAGACCCTGATATATTTCCACAAAAGTGACAGCCCTTTTCCCCATTGTGATCTTTACAGCTCCCCCTTTTTATGGGTATGTTTTCTGTACTCGATTATTCGTGCTGTGAAATTGTGTTGAAATTTCTCGTTAAAAACATTTATGATTTGAGAATTTTTATTTACATGGTTGCGAATTGTCATATATGCTTTTTACTGAGATGTAATTTATGTACCATAAAATCACCAGTGTAACCATCACCACTACCTACTTCCAGGCCATTTTCATCACCCCAAAAAGAAACTTCCTGCGCTTGTCAACAGTCACTATTCCTCCCTCCCCGGCCCCTGGCAACCACGGATCTACTTCCTGTCTCTATGAATTTGCCTATTCTGGACATTTAATATAATTGGATCATACAATACATGGCCTTTTGTATTTTACTTTTACTTAGCATAACGTTTTCAAGCTTCATCCATTTTGTAGCATGTATAAGTACTTCATTCCTTTTTGTGGCTGAATAATATCCCTTTATATGAAAGTACCACATTTTGTTTGCCTGATGGATAGATTTTTTACTTAAAAAATTTCATCTATATGTTCAGAAGTTTCCATGTCATTCATCCCCCAGGCATTTCTCCAGTTTGGAATATTTTTGAAAGTTAGATCATTTTAAAAATGCCATAGCCTGGCTGGTGTGGCTTAGGGGTTCAGTGTCGACCCAGAAACCAAGAGCTTGCCGGTTCAATCCTCAGTCAGGGCACATGCTCAGGTTTTGAGCTCAATCCCTTGTAGGGGCCATGTAGGAGGCAGCCCATTGATGATGTTTCTCTCTCATCAATGTTTCTATCTCTCTACCTGTCTCTCTTCCTCTCTCTCTAAAAATCAATAAAAACATATTTTTAAAAATGCAGTCAAGTATATGCTACTTTGTCTTCAATAACAATTACATATCTCTTACTGATTTTGTATATATTTCTTATACACTTTAACAATGTCATTCAGTAAATATACATGCCAATTTAAAGATTACATGTGATTCTTGCCCTCACCGGTGTGGCTCAGTGGATGGAGCGTTGGTCTGCAGCCTGAAGGGTTCCAGGTTCAATTCCTGTCAAGGGCATGTACCTTGGCTGCGGGCACATCCCCAGAAAGGCGTGTGCAAGAGGCAGCTGATCAATGTCTCTCTCATCGATGTTTCTGACTTTCTATCCCTCTCCCTTCCTCTGTAAAAAAATCAATAAAATATATTTTAAAAATAGAAAATAAAGATTACATGTGATTCTTGAATACGTGGATGCTGATCAATGGGCTTTCCATGAAGGCCAGTCAACTGACCCCTCTTTGGACCCTGGATACTTCTCCTTAAGGCATAGCCATATCCAGTACAAGTTCATCCTTCACTGGGCTATAAACTCTTTGTGGGGGTTATAACCAAAATAACATAGACGGGATGGGTTCTAGTCCACAAACATTTATTTCTTACAGCTCTGGAGTCTGGGACGTCCAAGATCAAAGTCCAAGAATAGATTCGGTGTCTATGTGGGTTGGCTTTCTAATTCATAGACAGACAGTGGTCTTCCTGCTGTGTCCTCATGCGGTAGAGGAACAGTAGAGCTTCCTAAATTCTCTTTTATAAGAGCAATCCCATCCATAAGGGCTTCACCCTCTTGACATAATCACCTCCCAAAGGCCCCACTTCCTAATACCATCCCATTGGGAATTATATTTCAACATAGACATTTTGGAGGGGACACAAACATTGAGTCTTTAGATTCTTTGCTTGATCCATTTCCCATCATTCATCAGAAGTCAGAGCAATGATGATAAGTGTCATCATTTTCTGCAGTCGAGGGCAGCGTCACTGGAGCCCCCCTTCTCCACCTTCACCCACCCCCAGGGCCACAGACTGGAGCGGCTGGTGCAGCACTTAGGCAGACATAGCAAAGGATCTGAAGACCCACATCTGCTTGCTTGCACCCACTTGCTCAAAGGGAGAAAAATCATTCAAAGCAAGAGAGGCAGAAGAAGACGGGTGACAGGACAAGAAAACTCTACCCAACAAGAAGAAAAAGGCTCACCTGTCCTTTAGCTTCTTCACGGAGGAGGGAGGTTGGTCATTCCATCATGGTGACAGACAAAGCTTCAGGGAGGAAAGCTGACCTTCCTCTGGCTGGGGCTGAACCTAGAGCTGAGTGAGCAGTGCGGCATTTTCTGGTAGAGGAGTCTCTACCGTGCCAGAATGCCACGTCTCATTAGTGTGGGGTGCTGGTGACGGTCTGCTAAGCTCTTTCCTTCATTCCCGCTGGCTGCCTCTCGGAAGACTCCACTGATGTGACACCTCAGCCAATTACGTGCATCCCCTTCCCCTGGTGTGCCTGGGTGAACCAGCACGCTCCCATTGCCAGGTGCCCGTGCTTTATCAACGGCCATTGCTACTTTTGGTTTTCCTGACACCGTGGTGGTGGGCAAACTGCGACTCATGAGAAACATGCGGCTCTTTAGCCCCTTGAGTGTGGCTCTTCCACAAAATACCACGGCCTGGGCGAGTCTATTTTGAAGAAGTGGAGTTAGAAGTTTAAGTTGAAAAAATTTGGCTTTCAAAAGAAATTCCAATCGTTGCACTGTTGATATTTGGCTCTGTTGACTAAGGAATTTGCCGACTACTGTCCTGGGGGCTTTGAAAGGGTCAGGAAGTAAGGGAGAAAAGAAGAAGTGGAGTTTGGTTATCTCGTAACTTTCAGCTGGAAGGCCTGGCTGCTCACAGCCCATCCTGGTGAGCAAAGGGTGGTAAAAACCAGAACCGCCCCTTCCAAGTTCAACCTCCCCTTCATGCTGACTAATTGATTAAACAAAGGGTTCTTGAAGAGAGTGACTTGATGAGGGCAATTTATTGAGATGGTATCTTTTGTCATCGTTTGTCTTGGAGGTGGAGGAAGAAAACTACTTTCAAGGGGCGGCAGCCCAGCTACATGAACGATGGCGCCGCAGCAGCATCAGTTCCACGGGCCGCTCAATTCTGTGCCTTTCCAGCGAGTCACACATCCAATCGCCACACAGGGACGGGGAACACATCTTCACTTCTCGTGTTTTAAACTTTTCCAGTGCTGGCTTAGGAAAATATTTGGGGTTGTTCCGTGCTCTGCTCTCTGTAGCATAAACATTTATTTAAATGGGGCTGTCTCTAGTAATGAAGAATGAAGGAAAAACAATGGTCTGATTTTGACAAATTAACTTGTGATTTGGAGAGTCAGTGAAGCAGGGACGAGACATTCCTAACTATACTAATTAAATGAGCTTGCAACATTTATTTTAATGCAATGGAACCAGCCATATGAAGATGAACATTTTAATTTATTTTGCCGTGACATTATGAAAAATTTCACTGCCGCAGATTATCTACAAAAACAAATCTCATCAGCATCTAGGTTTGTGCGGGAAATTTCCATCTTTCACACGAGCCTGACCTTCCCCGGCGGGAGCAAACGCGAATGAGCTAAGTTACGTGGAAAGGTTGTTTTTTTCCTGAAGGTTGTCTTTCCACTGAGGCTGGGCTTCATGTTCAAACGACTTCTGTGCCAAACACGTTCATTTTTCACGGAGCGGCGTAGATGAAAAATCCCGAATCCGTTCTACGGGGAATGCAAATATAGCTCATTAGTTCTCAAACATTTTTCATGAAAGACTGCAGAGTGTTTGCGGCAGATGAGGCTGCCTGGCTCCAGCCAAGAATGAACACCACATGTCCCACTAATTGTTTTTTAAACTCGCGCCTTTCCCCCCCGGCCCCCAGGAGCTGTTGGAAATGGGGAACGAGGCGAAGAAGGGAGGGGCGCCTCGCACCCTGACAGCATTCTGCACTCGTGTCTCTCTCTCTCCCGGCAGCCATGTTCTAGGGGGAGAAGGCACCGTTTGGCAGACAATGGCGGCATTTTTGCTCCTCCCGGAGACACACAGAGCGCACGTTTTCCGCAGAAGACGAGTCCCCGAGGCTGGAGCGCTGGCGCGGCACCAGGCAGGCAGAGTGGCCTCCTTCCAGAGAGAGGCTGGGTGGGCTGCTGGCCCCGGGCCCGCCACCGCCGGCTCCAAGGAAGTCACGCCGTCCAGATGTCGTCCAGACTGACGTTCCCCCTGGAGCTCTGCCAAGGAACCCTGGAGGGGAGCAGACGCCCTCCTTCCCAAGTCAGTCCTGGCCCCTGGCTAACGCTCAAGGCCTGTGGGTGCAAACCTCTCTTGCTCCCCCCACCCCATCCCGTCTACTGCTCCCAGCTGAGGGCCCCGATGGCCTAGAGGAGACCACCTGCGCTGCGTGAGCCTCACCTCCCACGTCAGGCCTCTAGAGGATTTTGCCCTTTTCTGCCCACCTCACCCCATGGCTGTGACTGCCAGGAGGCCACACCCTCCTGGGGTTTTGACCTGTTCCATTCAGGCGTGGACTCAGCACACCTTAGGGGGACTGGGGTCTGTAGTCACCAGCAGGAGCTGAGCTTCCCACCCTCCAGGGCTCAGTCTATATAGCCTGGCCACCCTTGGCCTTGGGCTCTGGAGCCGCTGAGAGCCCATGGCCTGTGGGGTAGCGTGGGTGCAAACAGCCTGCCCTCCCTGCCCCTTGAGTGTGTCTCTTCCACAAAATACCACAGCCTGGGCGAGTCTATTTTGAAGAAGTGGCATTAGAAGTTTAAGTTTAAAAATTTTGGCTCTCAGAAGAAATTTCAGTCATTGCACTGTTGATGTTTGGCTCTGTTGACTGATGAGTTTGCCAACCACAGGCCTATGGGAAGAAGGGTCAGCTCGCCGGAAGCTGTCAGGTTCTTTGGGATCTTCTCACACATGCCCACGGCATTGTTTAGAAGAGTAACCATGACACTGACTTTCCTCAGTAGAGGACACCCCCGCCAGTCCAGCTCCCACCAGCTATTTGATGAATGATCATTTCGTGTAAAAATGTCACGTGCTCAACAGAGTAAACACATGGTTTCTCAAGCTAGGGAATTACAGTGAATTATAAGCAAATCCATTGGTAGACAATGCATTCCCATTTTCCCACCATCTCTTTGCAAGAGCCACGGAAGCCAGTTGAACGTTAGGAAGAACATCAATCACAGGGAAGAGAGCCATTCAGGGTTCTGTTGGGACCAAGCTGAGAGCCCCACGGAGAATTCCTACCAAGTCCAATGCGATGATAGGATTAGGTTTCCTGGAATGAACACGCTACATGTGAATGTGAGTCCCTAATGTGGAAACTGACCTTCTGCCAACAGACCCCCACTCCCGCTCCTCTTAACGGACCTCATTTTAGATGCCTGTCCAAACCCCAGACAGCCTGGCACACGGTGGGCGTTCAATAGAAGCCTGTGAAATGACCAAGTTAGAAAACAAGCATTGGGGTGGGGGGAGAGCATATTGTCGGAAGCGGGCCTCGGCTGTAGGAGCTCTTTGGTACACGGCTTTCAGATGAGAAAAAGAAGCCGGGATGGCATTCCGAACAGCAAAGCAGAACTCTTGGGACTTGAGAGACCTGGGTTTTAATCCCCTAATGATTTTCTGTGTGACCTTAAAGTGACATTGCCTCCTCTTGGGCTTTGTCCCTCCCTCCCTCACATACGGGGCTGTTGACCTGGTTCCCAGGGTGGCTGAGGGGAACCAGCAGAAGGCATGACTACAAAAGTCTTTTTTATAACCGAGAAGATGCTTTTAGACACTGTAAATGACAACAATGCAGAAGAATATGCCTCTTTTCAAAACTCACGCCATCTGTTGAGAAAAGCACAAGCTCTGATACAGGAAACCCATTCCCTGTGGTTTAGAGGATTGCTAAGAGGGAGAAGGAGTTTCTCCATCAGCGGACGAGGGAGGGCTTGGGGATGTTTGCCCAACGGAAGACACATAGATTCTGTGAAATCCAGGACAACACAGAAAACGTTCGGCCCAGTCCTCCAGTGACAGTGTGTTAGAGACAAGCAAATCCTCCAGGACATTCTCTTTAATATATTTTTAATAAATGTTTTATTGTATTGGATTATGGGAATTAAAGGGGACGAAGGATCCAACCCATATTTTCCAAAAGCAATATTTTTAGAATCACAAATTACATTGAAATGTTTATGCCACGAAAATAAAAACAAAGATCAGAAGAACTAAACAGCATTTATACATGTCTCTGCAGAGATATATATGTATATTAGCAAATTGAAATATAGCAAATGTCCACAAAAACACCCACATAAAAGAGATGCAAATTATATTTTTGACACATTTTCAGCACAATCACCTAATACAATTTTCTTTTATAGGCAGAGGTAATAAATAGTGCAAATGTATATTTATGGTGTGTTTGACAAATGTGTTTGCTGTGAGTCAGAGGGAAAAGCTCCAGTGATTTCACGGTGTAAATGTGCTCACCCACCTGGGCTGAGTGGCTCCTTTCCTCCCGGACTCCTCCCTGGGCCCGCGCCTGAGGTGGGAACCAGCTTTTGGTCCCAGAGCGTGGCACGTGCTTGGAATAAGGGCTTGGCACGTATTTGAAAACCGAAATGTCGTAGTATCTGAGTGTGTTTATATTTGAGTGTGTTTCTATGGTTTCCCTCTAAGACTCTGTGCTCCTTGAGAGTGAGGACAATGCCTGTTACTTCTCTACAAGTCTTTCCACCTGCGGAAGAAGGGGGACTCACAGGTAAGGGGTCACCACTGTGCTGTGCTTGTTATTTTTCTGCCAGTGGCGATGTGGTCTTCAGGGAACCAGACATGTGCTATGTGCCCCAAGAGGATGCCTGCTTCCGCATGTGTGAGAATCAGAGCAGTGACTTACCCTTAACCCAAAGTTACGAGAGAATTTCCCAGCGGATGGACATAACCCCCAAGTTAAGTGTTTCCTTTTAAGTGGATCCATCTCTCCAGTGTGTCATATGGGGGTGCAGATGTTGACAAGCTGGTTTGGTCCAAAAGGGCAGACTTCAGACTAGGCACGTAGACAGCGGCACATCCCACAGGTCCAGGCCGGAGGGAAGCAAGCCCAGGGGTTCACCTCTGGCAAGGAAGGGGAAGCAGAAGATGGAAGTGGAAAAGAGCTTTTACGACCTTTGACCTTCAGCTCCAGAGCCCCTGCCTCCCCTCAGGTGTCCCTGGGAAAGGCTGAATCGGGCCCACGGTGTGGAGGCTGTTGGGGAAAGCCTGTGTGTGAGTTCACCCTTGTTGAAAAGAGAGGGGACCGCCCCACAGAGCAGAGGGAGTGGTGGAGGCAGCTGAGGATCCCAGGTAGAGAGGGGCAGGGAGCAGGCACCAGACCCACGCCAGAGCCTCGGTGCTCACCTGGGGGACCGCTCCGGGACAGAATGCCGGGGCACTGGGCTGAGTTCATCCCAGGACCAGCTGGTGGACAGCCTTTCTCCTCAGCGCCCAGGCTCCTGGAGGCAGTGGACCGGCCAGGCTTCACATGCAACGGGGCTTCAGGGAAACGGGAGGCCCCGACTCTGTCCGGCCTTCCCCATTCGGGCCTTTTTCAGGCCCGTGTCCGGAGAGGAGTTCCGCATGGGGAAGGCCAGGTGTTTTCGTCCTTAACTTGTACGCGTCTCTTCCCAGGCCTGGCGGGGAGCCCCAGACCACCCCTCCACACTGCTGTGAACAGACACACGTAGATTTCTTTAAGCTTGGGCGACGTCCTCGCTGAGGAGCTCTAAGTACCAAGAATTATTGTTATGACTATGTATTTCCCGCCTGGCACGCAGCGAATTACCCCGCCCCGCTGTGTGGAAGACGGATAGTCGCTGGGAAGCGTGGAAGGAGGAGAGCCGTGGAGACTGCGAGGAGCCAGGATGAAATGGACCGAGGAGGGGCTGGGACGGGGCGCCCACACGCCGTCTCCACCAGCACACTCATGCCCGGTGGCAAGAGAGGACTTCTTTCCGCTCAGCAAACATCCGGTGCCAGCCCTGAAGGGCGAGCCGGGCCTGGACTCAAATCCCAGCTCTTGCACTCGGCTCTGTGCTGTGGGTGAGCCAGTGAGCCTGTTTGGGCCTCGGTGTGCGGTGCTTGGCACACGGAGAGCTCTAAATGGTTGTAGCAGTTATTATTACTACTATTACGGCTGCTGTTATTAGGCCTTGGGCGAGGTGTCAGCGATTTGCAGAAGAGCCCGTACACAATCTAAAGCACTGTTTTCAGACTGGGATTCCCCCGAGGGGTCACCAAAGAGATCGGGAGAAATGGGCACACACAGCCAGCGGGGAACCTCTGAAAGGGGTCAAATGGATGCCCCCCCCGCCCCCCAGAATTGCCCAGAACCCTTATGAGGGGGACTCTCAAATCCACTTAAAAATAGTTGTTGAGCCCTAACTGGTTTGGCTCAGTGAATAGAGCGTCGGCCTGTGGACTGAAAGGTCCCAGGTTTGATTCCAGTCAAGGGTATGTATCTTGGCTGTGGGCACATCCCCAGTGGGAGGTGTGCAGGAGGCAGCTGATCTATGTTTCTCTCTCATCGATGTTTCTGACTTTCTGTTCCTCCCCTTCCTCTCTGTGAAAAATCAATTATATATATATATATATATATATATATATATATATATATTAAGTTGAGAGGTGGCAGCCTTGCTCTTGAACTGTGGGTCTGTTTCTGGGAGAGCAGCCAGTATGGCATATGCTTATCAACGAAGAGTGAGATCGATAACCCTCATCAGTCTCTCCAACAAGAAATCCTGAGACTATTCTGGAACCAATGCTGCATTCTGTGCAACTGGTTCCTCTCCGGGCATCAGGAGCAGGTGTGGGGCTGCCGTCTCTGCCGAGACTTCTCAACCGGTGTCTGCTTCAAGCACACACAGCACACAGGCTGGGGTGACCCCTGTGGTTTACAGTTGCTGGACAAGCCTTGCTGACTTCGGGGAGTCTGTGCTCAGTATCCCTTGTGGTCCTTCCGCAGAGAACTAATGACAGAGGAGGTAAGACCAAGCATCATGGAAAGATGATGGATAAGGTGAGAAGTGACCAAGAGTCAGTGCCACTGGAGTTGGGATTGAGAGTTCTTCCAGCTCCCATGGTCAGGGGATGCTTTGCTACTTCCTGGGAAATCGGGGGGCAACTCGAAATAAGAACATCCTATCTAGAATGCAACTAAACATTCCCCCAGGGATATGCTTTCAAAGCAAGACTAAAAAGGGCCTTGTCTTAATAACTGGTTGCCTGATCCAGATGTCGGATCTGGTGGAGGATGGTAGTTGGATTGTTTTCTACCCAGTTGTTTGAAGTGGTCTGATGATTTAGGACACATAACTAAAAGTACCACCCCTTCCCTTAAGGAACTGAGTGATATGAATTAACTCAGAAGAACAAGTTCTACCCTGAATAAAAAACATGGTATTTGAGTGGCAGGAACTATTGGGCTGTTGGCTGTGCTAGCTGAAACCCTCATCTACTTCCCTCTCATTCAGTCCTGTCTTGGTCTATTCCCAGAGTGGTGACCCTTCTAGGCCTGAGGATAGTAAGTCATCATTCACGGAGCGTTCATTGAAAGGTATCTTTTCCATCTTCTTTTTAAAAGGCTCGAGCATTATGTACCAAACTTCTCTCTGTGTTAAACTAATCAAACAGAACAAAAACACTTTTCTTAAAAAGTCAAAAAAATACCCCATCTGCCCTGGCCATTGTGGCTCAGTTGATTGGGCGTGCACCGAAAGTTTGCCGGTACAGTTCTGTTCGGGGCATGTTCTGAGCTCGATCCCTGGTGGGATTGGGTACAGGAGGCAATTGATCAATGTTTCTCTCTCATTGGTGTTTCTCCTTCTTCTTTCCTCTCTCTCTAAAATCAACTAAAATACACTATTAAAAAATACAAGAGGAGTTAACCACACACATGCTAATGAGAGGTTCAAATGTTTGTACACTTGAAAGGTGTACAATAAATTCAATTTTTTAAAAAAGGAGCAAACGCTTTGTTTGTTGGAGATCATTTTTCTGGCTGGTTGTTCGTTGCGGATTGTGGCCATCCGGACACAGTCTCTCCCTCCTGCCCCTTCTCCCAGGTGGCTTTGAGGAGACACACTTCCAAGTCTGAGAATTCATCTTGTCTGATTAATGATGTGTGCACAGAGATTTCAGTCTCATCTTCCTTCTCTCAGTCTCTTTTATTCCGTTGTTTGCTGTGCTACCACCCCGCGGATAGATGGTTCTGCTGTGATAAATGTGAAGTTTGCATAAGCCATGTAACAGCAGGACAGCCCATTATCACTGTACATTTTCCATGGCTGTGCAAACCTCTGTAGGCTATTTTATTGCTAATAGATCCACAGAGAAACAGTAGTGATTTTACGACTCTTTTTAAAATGGAAATTCATGTTTGAGAAATACAACTGGGAGGAAACAGATGTAAACCACTTAAGCATTTGCAGAAAATTGAGATGCACACTCTTATTTACAGACCTACATAGCCTCCGTCGCTTTATTTTCAAAATTAAAATAAGCAATCTGTTTACCAAGGGAAATGAGGAACTGTAAACTTGTTGTTTTTCCTTTTACACGGCAACGGCCACCATCGTTGGGTTTAATGGCAGCGCTGAAACGGGATGGCAATTTTTCCCCCTTAGATTTTATTGTCTATAACACATTCCCTCCGTAATCTGTGTGAGAGGTAGGCAAGTGGGAGAGATTAGAGTATAACTGTATGTCTGAACTCACATTATGCTTTAACAGCTAAAATGATTACCAGGCTCATTAGAAGGATTCTTACCAAGTATTTAACACTACCTGTAAATGGCTTAAAATATTGGAGGAGTCAATCAACATCTACAAAAAAATGCTTTTATGTGTTCAAACACAAAACACAGCCCACCCCCAAATACTTATCCTTACCTTAGATCTTCATTTCAATCTTCATAGATTAAGAAATGGTGACAAATCTCACATTTGGGAGAAGGAGATGTAACTGAATATCACAGAACAACGTGCCAATGAGATACTTGTGTGTCAGGTTCATCAGAGAAAGTCCCTTAGGACACGTGGATGCTCCCCTGATTTTTGTGGTGGTGGTGGTGATTTTTAGTTTGGGGCCCACATTTTTAAAAATTATGGTAAAATATACATAATGTAAAATATATAATTTTATTCATTTCCAAGGGTACAATTCAGTAGCATGAAGTGCATTCACAATTGTGCACCCATCACCATCATCCACCTTCAGAACTTTTAAACCCTGACTCCTCATCACCCCCTCCCAATAGTCCCTTATAACTTCTGTTACAGTCGCTGCCACAAGGAATGTGACCACTCCAGGGACCTCCCATAAGTGGAGCCATACAATATTTGTTCTCTTGTGAGTGGCTTATTTCACTTCACATAATGTCTTCAAGGGTCATCCGTGTTGCAGCATATGTCAAAATTTCCTTCTTAAGGCTGAATAGCATTCCCTGGTATATCCGTGTCACATTTTGTTTATGCACTCACCTGCCGGTGGCTGTCTGGTTTTAATTTTGAGGAGTATTCCCAGTACCGTGGGGATGGCGGTGGCCTGCCTGTTACTGAGCACTGCACAGCAAATTAAAGGAGAATGAGGACTGCTGGACCAGACCTGCAAAGCTAGGTAGCGAGGCCTCCTGTGAGCTATAGAATTCTGGCCTCTGCAGAATCCCTTGCTCTCTGAATCTTTTGCTTTCATCCCAGATCTCGGTTTTAAATGTGAAAGGGGGCAAAACTAGACCTTCTGAAAAACTGAAATTCTTCTCAGAGACTGGTTATGATGAACTTGAACCCAAGATCAGAGATTAGAACGTGTTCTCCATGTTTCTGTGCCGCCCTCAAGCCTCCTCCAAGCCACTCATTTCCACCATCCTGGACAGAGGCTCAGGGAGAGTTCCCGGTCATGGCCTTTGGGTCACATCCACTGAAGCACAGCCATCCCTCCAGACTCCAGGCTTTTGCACCCTTAGTGAAAACTGTGCTCTCTGGAGATGGTATGAAGAGCATTTGGAAACCTATTTATCTCTTCGGCTGGAGGAATTAAACCACTGCCCTCTAGTTATCTTGTTGTCTCATGGTGCATAGGATGTATAGGAGCTTGTTTATGGCCCCTTGGTGACAAAAGCTAGTTACAAACCCACGTGGAAGAGGCTTCACGGCTTGCCTGCCATTCCTGCCATCACAATTACCATGGCTTTTCATGGACTCACCCGTGTTCTCTACATTATAGGGTGTTGTTTACAAAGCAGAGTATTTCCCAGTACCTGTGAAATTAACTTCTGTCATTGTGTGCTATCCAATAATTAAATAACCATGGGGTTTGCCTAAACGTCTCTGACATTTTACAAGGGAAAGTAGACGTTTGTCGAGAGGAAATCTTATTGATAAGAGAGATTCTTCGGCGTTACACGTGTGTTGTGGTGTGACCTCTGACAAACAGTGTCCGTGTACATTTATTTACTTGACACAGCAAAGCTGTGAGGTCTTCAGGATGGGCCCGTCATCCCCATTTTATTGATGAGGCTCAGGTGATACGTCCATGGACCTCAGGCCAAGTTGCGTTTCTTCTGAGGCCAGCCCACCGTCTCTCCCAGCAGCAAGGGCCTCGTGCCAACGCCTCCTGCTTCCCCTGTTGATGCCTCTCCTGCAGTGCTCTTGCCCTTCACCCTTCCTTAGCATCTCTGCAGCCATTTTCTCTTTTACTTCCTCGTATCTCCCTCCAAACTTTGCCTTCAACTTTTGACTTCACTCTCTCCTTTGCCACTTGAAAACACTCAGCCGTGTTTCTTCTCCGGGCTCTGGATGCTGACAGGCGGGGACACCTCTTCATCCTGGCGACAGCTCCCCACAGCGCTTGCATGCATGGATATGCCTCCCTGCAAACATTAAATATAGCCTCTGCTAAATCACCTTCCTCTCTGCCTGACATCTGTTAGGCATCAAGGTGGTTTTTGCTTGTTTGTTTTGTCTGTGCATGACCGTAGGTGCCACAATATTTTGCTCTCCTTAAATCCATTGCCTCGGCTCCCATTGACCCTACATGCCCCACTCACACTCCCCCAATGACCTGCCACTCGCACTGATACTAATATTGATGCCAACATTTCTTGAGTGTTACCTAACTATCAGACATATAGTGTTCCAATTAATCCTTAAAGCAACTCTGTGAAGTAGATGGAATTGTTAAACCCCTTTTACAGATGAGGAAATGGAAGCACAAAGAGATAAATTCATTTGCTCAAAGTCATACAGCTGGTCAGAGATAAATTCATTTGCTCAAAGTCATATAGCTGGTCAGGTGTTTGAATCCAGGCAGCCTGACTCCATAACACATTAACTGCTTCCTCCAGCTTGCTCCCTGCAATGTATCACCATTTGTATCCCTCCCTGTCACAGGGTCACCTACTGTTTCTACTACTTCCTTCTTGGAGAGAATGAGTAGAGTACTTGACCTTGGCCTACGAAGTGGGTTAAAGTTCTTCTTGTTGTGTTTGTACACACAGAAGAGAGAGAGAGCAGACACACAAGAGAGGCACAAGTGGAGGGTGACCATGTTAGAACACAGCAAGAAGGTGAACTGCAAGCCACGGAGAGAGGCCTCAGAAGAAACCAAACCTGCCAACACCTTGATCTTGGACTTCCAGCCTGTGGTATTTTATTACGCAGCCTGAGTAGACTAACACAGTGCACTCTGTACTAAAGGAAATTTAAAATCCCTTCTCTGTCATCTAGTCCCTGCATGCCTTGGGGCATGTTTTTTGTCTATTGGTTTCTTCATCTGTGAAATGGGAATACCACACCCACATCTCTGTGTTGTGGGAGGTGGTGGAGCTGAAGGTTAAAGACAGGGCTTTGGAGTTGGACTGTCTAGAGCAGTGGTCGGCAAACTGTGGCTCGAGAGCCACATGAGGTTTTTTGGCCCCTTAAGTGTGGCTCTTCCACAAAATACCACAGCCTGGGCGAGTCTATTTTGAAGAAGTGGTGTTAGAAGAAGTTTAAGTTTAAAAAACGTGGCTCTCAAAAGAAATTTCAATTGTTATACTATTGATATTTGGCTCTGTTGACTAATGAGTTTGTTGACCACTGATACAAAGTTTGACTCTGCAACCTATTAACTGTGGCATCCTGGGAAATGCTCCTTAATCATCTACTGCATGATGTTTCCATGAAGATTGAATGAGAACGTATCACACAAATTTTCAGTAAATGTTGGCTTTTCTTTCTTATTTGGGGGAGAGATAGTCTTAGCCAATGGGTCTCAAAGGCAAGATCATCCTACCAGGAGATGGACATGTCAGGTTGTTTCCGTTAAACATTTCATTCCTCTGACTCCCTTTGTTGTGATTCCACACTCACAAAGCCACCTTCCCCAGGGCTCTGCCAAGCAAGAGAAGAGTTGGTGGAGGTGGGCAGAGTACCCAGTTCTTTCGACATTTATATTTCTCACTGTCACTCTGCTACTTACCAATGGCATGGGCAGTTACTGAAGTTCTTTGTCTTCATTTTCTTATTTGCAGAAAGTGGATAATGTCACCTAGATACCATGGTGAGTTGAGGGGGTAAGTGGTATTAGGGATAACACCAGCTAACATAAATGGGACACTGAGTGTGGGGTAGGCATATGCTAAGTGCTGATTAAACGAGGTGTTGCTAAGTCCCATATAGTACCCAGCACACCATAAACCATACAGGTAAATGGATGGGGTGAATAGGAGATACTTCCCACGTAATATATTTCTAGGAATTGAAAATGCTGATTATGCCCATCTAAACAGTCCAGGCCATGCAACAGATTTCTGAATATAAAATGCTACATCATCATTCTGCTTTAATGCCATCTCATAAATGCAGTTAACGTGCCCATTCTGAGAAATAGGTCCCCTCTCCATGTGAAGGCAAAATCTGGTTTCTTTTCTTAAAAAAAAAAAAAAAAAAAGGCCAAACTTAGACTGTAAAAAAAAGTCACCAAGCTAGTGAATATGGGATACTTTTTCTGTTGTTGAACTTCTGATTTGGGTAAACTTTATTTTTAATGGGTCTGTTAGAATCCATTGTATGAATTTCACCTACTTTATATAACATTTTCCTATTCTAAGACATCTCGACTTAATCCCCCCCCCCATTTTTATAAATAAACAGTAAAGTACAAAATTCTGTATAAAGGTGTCTTCTTTCTTTGTTTGATCTGTGGAAATGTTTCCAACACACACACATACACTCACACACAAACACACCACACTCACACACACACACACAACACACACACATACACTCACACACACCACACACACACACTCACACACACCACACACACACACACACACACTCACACACACCACACACACACACTCACACACACACTCACACACACACAATACACACACACTCACACACACACAACACACTCACATACACTCACACACACCACACACACACACAACACACTCACACTCACACTCACACACACGTACACACACACACACACACACACACACACACACACACACACACACACCAAACTAAGGGATGCTGAGTGATATCAATTAGGAAGTTGACCAGCCTGCCCTTAAAGGACTCTAGGAATGAAGTTGGCGGCCTTTTTTTCTTGTCCCTGATACCCATTGGAGGCGGGTGGGTGGGACTGAGATAGGTAATAGGGTAACAGAGGCAGAGGGTTTGGGATCGCCCCCCTGGGGTGCAGGGAGAGTCACTGCTGAAGCCATTTACAGAGGAGGACACTCACATCTGACTCTAATAACCAGAGCCACTGCACACAGCACTCAGGCGCTGTCGCCCCAACAACCATACCTCAGGTGTGTTGAGAGCGCCAGTGAAGGTTATGGCTGCCAGCCACGCACGTCCCACTCGCAGGCTGATTAGTACACTGAAGAGCTCCCATTGACATTTCGTGGTTTAGCATAAAGAGTTCTTTTGCACGGCTCAGGAAAGAGAGACAGATTTTCCAACAGCTGTCTAATATCTCTGTCAACGTAGAAATTAAATAGATTTAGGAACTTCAGGAAAACATACGCACATTTAATGCCCAGTAATGATCAATTCCAATTTCCAGTTGCAGAAACAGGAATCGTTTTCAATGTGTTCCGTGGGTTATTCCAGATAAACATCTGGCGTCCTTTTATTTCTTTTTAATCATTTGAATGGGGATATGTAGGTCTATCTGTTTATTTGTCCAGCTACAGAGCTGATGATATTATGAAGATATTGAAATAAAGGCATGTCTCTATCAACTTTTAAATGAAAACATTACATTGTTTTAAAGCAATCAGTTTGCTTTTGGATTTGGACTATAAACTTCCTCCAAACTTGTTAGCAGTATTTTTTTATATGAATCTCACTCGAGGATGCTTTCTATTGATTTTTAGAGAGAGAAGAAGGGGGTGGGGGATAGAGAGAGAGAAAGAGAGAGAGAGATATTCATGTGAGAAAAATACATTAACTGCCCCAACTGGGGATCGAACCTGCAACCTAGGCATGTGCCCTGCTAGGGAATCAAATCCGCAGTCTTTTGGTGTCCTGAACAATGCTCCAACCAGCTGAGATACCTGACCAGAGCAGCAGAGTTTTTTTCTTTTTTAACCAGTGATAATAAGAGACAGAAACACCACCTGGCCTTGGATTTGTGTTTAAAGGAGGACACCCTTTGCTTTCCATATTGCAGAGATAGTGCCCACGGAAGAATGATTCAAAAATCCTGGTTCTGGTGAGATGTTCTTTCTGTTGACTTGTCAGTCTTAATCAATCAGAAAAGCCATTCCCACACAGGCCTGGTGTGCAGGGAGAGGCTCAAATCCACCTCCCCTCCTTCGTGACCTTCATCTAAGTGACGTCCTTCTCTGAGTTCCAAGTTCTTCCTCGTTAGTGCAGATTAATAGCAATTGAATATTAAGTGAGATAATGTAGAGGGAGCATCTCAAACTATACACAGGAGGTAAAGAAATAAGGAATTCTGCTAAATCAAAATATAATTTTCTTCTATTAATTGCTAAAAGCTAAGGGCTGTAATTTCTGACTCTGCCCATGCTTGACGTCTATGTGGTGACAGATACCCTGAAAGATTAATAATGCTCTGAAATAGTTAGCCAATTAGCTATTTCCTTTTTTCCATCTCTCAAGGCGAAAAATTCCAGCCTAATGAAGTTTCATATTCCAGTGCAGGAAGGTGTGTACTTGCAAACTGCACCTTTTCATTATACCTCTCAAGTCTTGGTCTTGGTGTGTATCTTTATCACCTGGAAAATGGGTTAAAACACACTCCTCTAGACTCAGGAGGCTTAGGGAAGGGTTCAGCTATCTGCATTTTTATTAAGTGCCCAGAAGACTGTAATGCAGTCTCAAGTTTAAGACTGTAATGCTGGTCCTCAAGTTTAAGGACCAGCGCATTATCTTCTTAGATTATCCATGCGTAATCCATTCTGAACCAAGCATGTATCAGTTTAACCCACTGGTGTGGCAGCCCCATGCCCTCCATGCCACACCATGTTCTCCAGTGCTGGGCTGGTAGACGATGACTGTTATTCATTCCTTCAGGGACACCTACACTAGGGAAGAAGGCAGAACTTTGAGCTGAGGAAACACCTCAAATTCATCAAGCTGAAAAGGAATTGCCCAGCCTGTTACCAACACCGAAGAAGCCATGACAAGGAACCAGGAATCCAGTGGGAAGCTGAGAAGCAACAGCAGTGTGTCAAAGGGAGAAGCCAGGGCCATTGTGAAGGTCAAGCATTGACTTCTACTTGTCTGCTAGAGGCTGGGGCAGCTGCACCCGCACTCCCAGCATTGTCTGACAATTGGAGTGGACCAATCTGTGACTTTCCAGAAATTAACTGAGATACTAATCTTTGGCCAAGAGAGGGCTGCGTGAATGCAATCACTTGATCTGCTAATGGGCCAGCCAGCTCCTTAAGAGAAGCCAGACCTCAGGAACCTAAGAACAGAAGACTGAGGTTGGAATCCTGACTCTGCCACCACTACTGTGTGACCTTGGGCAGGTCAATGTCATCTCCTTGCATCTCAATATTCTCAGGTGTAAATGGAAATAACGTATATCTTATGGAGTTGTGGTGAGAATGAAGGGAAAGTGCCTGGCACGAGGTCAATACTCAATTAATGTTGGCAAGTGTGAGAGCAGACTCCTCATGTCTGTTTTTCTAGATCTTTGTTTTTCTATATCTATTATCTCTGCTAATCATCCAGCAGAGTGCGTCACATACAGTTAGTACTCAAATGATACCCACTGAATGAACAGATTCCTAAAAACCACAAAAATAATGTAGCCAATGCGATGCAACTCACTGATAGACACCAAGCTTAACTTCTGTCTCTGGAACTTGACTGAGCTATGCTCAGCCATAGTGAGATTAAGAGGCAAATGGGTAAAAAACAGTGGTAAGTACATAAAGACTATTTAATAACAAATGAATGAATAAATGAATGAATTATTGAATCTTAAATCACAGAATGCTAAATACCCACATGAAAAATGCATATTTGCTCTTAAAATTCAATCAAATATTTAGTTACCTCCAAATGTCTGGATATCTGGGTGAAGTTACCAAATGGCTGATTATTCACTGAATGCCTCATTTTAATTGAGTCTATTTTGAGATGGTGCAGCCTGCACCATTCTTGAGGACACGATGAAGGAGAATGTGAGGAGAGCCAGGCCCACGGGCAGCCGTAGATGCCTCTGGAGCTCAGGCTGCAAACAGAACTTCAATGCCGCCTTGGCCATCCCAGGTTCCCAATGATCATTTCCGAGTCTCTGTGTTTAGATTCCATCGTAACAGAATGGAGCTTTGAAGTTTCCCAAGACCTTTCCCTCCTAGCTTTGAACTTATGAGAATTGCTTTATCACTTAAGTTAGGTATATAATCTTCTCAGGGGCATAAAGTCCAGCTGGTGGCCAATTGCATTTTAACCTGGTTAACAAAACGTTGTAATAAATATCTGATCTATGAATATTTGTACTGTGTGGGCTTTATGCTAATACATGGTGACATAAATGCCTAGTCAGAGGCGCATGTGTGTGGCCCACATCTATACTGTTCAGGCTCCTCTGTCTTATGGATTTCTAACTGATCTGCTTTCCATGTTTTCTGCATTTGGCAGGGGGGGGCAAAATTCCATGTGCAGTTTAAATTTCTAATATTCAAATTTAAATTTAGAAGTTAGTCACCCAACAGAAGTTAGTGACCACTGAGAATTTTGTGTGCAGATGTTTATGGGGCTGCACTGAGCCAAGCCTTACAAACCTACGGCGTGCCCGTTTGTTGCTGCTTTTTAGTCTACTGACTGCAGAATCGCCAAATAAAAGAGGCGAGAATTTCTCGCCCCAATCCATGAGTCGAAGGCAGCAGTTCAAAAAGTTCAATTCTCCTGGCTGCTCAGCTGAATCTGGACATTTCTCTCTTTCGTTTACTACTTCTTGTGCAATGTTTTGCTCTAACCCAGGAAGGGAGGATTAAGTAAATAACGAATAAACATGTCTCTTTGAAGTGACTTTGACATTTCATCTCAGTTTCCGCATTAATTAAGGTTAAGATTGTCCTAGTCTCCCAAGAGGATTTTTTTCCCCTTGGAGCAACTAGACTGAAATATAGTATAAAAGTATGTGAACACTCTGTTAAATGCACAGATTTAACCCCGCTGTTTTGCTCCTAATCATTATTAATTGCCTCCAGTGGTGGACATTAATTTCCCTATTGCAGCAACATGTATCTTAAGCGTGGGCATATCCTAATACATCAAGTGGGACAGGTGATATAATTCAGTTGGTCACAGCTGGAAAGGAGACAGCCACCCACACGCAGGCAGTCTGTCAACCTTAGTTACACTGCAGACACCACCACAGCCTCCGAAACAACATTGTACATTTATCTCTGGGGATAACTTTACAAGAAGTATGGCCGCTTGATTCGTCCTATTTAATCTGTTATTGTCTTAATAGCGACAAGAACCAAACAGTTGAAACTCAAAACTCTGAATTCGCTTCTAGTCGTTGAGGGGGGACTAACAGAGACATATGGTCGGACTCATGGTGCAGATAAACTGGTAAGTGCTGGGTTCAGAGTGGATTCTATTTTAAGGTAGATGTCAGCCAAGGATTTGGAGTGAGCTGCTGCTGATGTCTACTGTGAAGCGACTTCAGGGTCCTGCCTCGTGTTGTGGTCCTTTCAGAGATCTTGACAAGAAGCTCAGAGACCTTGTGTTTATGTGTGACTGGCTCTTTGGAACGAAGTCTTTAGCTTTGTTTTCTCTGAAGCTTAGCTTAGGGGTAACAGAGACAGCAGAGGCGGGGTGGGGTTAGAGTCTCCGTTGTATGTTGAGAAAAGTGAGAACGTGATGAGGCCATGAGGCATTGTGAGCCAACATCAGATCTCCGACCAGGACTCAATTCCCGAATTTTGGCTCATAAGTCTGGCTCTCTCTGGCAGAGGTTCTTCCTCTTCCTCTCTAGGATTCACTTTAGGTTAGGGAAATGCAAGTGAAAACCATAATGAGATGCTACCTCGCACCTATTAGGATGGCCTCAACCAAAACAACAGAAAGTAAGTATTTGGCGAGGGTGTGGAGAAATCGAAATACCTGAGCGCTGTGGGTGGGAATGTAAAATGACACAGCTGCTATGAAAAACAGCACCGTAGTTTCTCAAAAAATACAAGAACCATATGACCCAGAAATCCTACTTCTAGGTCTATGTTTAAAAAAAAATTGAAAGCAGAATCTCAAAGAGAGATTTGTACATGCCTGTTCATAGCGACATAATTCACAATAGCCAAGAGCTGGAAACAACACAAATATTCTTCGACAGAGGAATGGATAAAGAAAATGTAGTGCATATGTACAATGGAATATTGTGAGGCCTTAAAAAAGAAGAAAACCCTGTCACATGCTACAACATAGTCGAACCTCAAAGACATTGTGCTAAGAAATAAGCCAGTAACAAGAGAACAATTACCGTATAACTCCATTCATCTGAAGTATCTAAAGTAGTCAAAATCATTCAGACAGAAAGTATGAAGGGTAGGGAGGGAAGTGCTGAGAAGTGGAAACTGGTTTTCAGTGGGTACAGAGTTTCAGTTTTTCAAGGTGAAAATTTTCTAGAGATCTGCTGCACGTCAGTGTGAATATAGTCACTACCGAACTGTACACTTAAAATGGTTAGGATGGTACATTTACTGTTATGTGGCTTCTTAAAAATATTTTATGTGGCACTATAAAAATATGAATAGATGTGTAAATAGATAGAAAAGTTTAAAAGAATACTCCACATAATATTAACAGTGAGTGTTAGAATTAGGGGTGATATTTTCTATTTTTTCTTCTTACATACCTATATTTGAAATTTTTCTCTATAATAATAAATTCATGCATGGTGAGGGGGAATAGGGAGGTCCCTCAGGGCAGCCTGCAATAATGCCAGCCTCCTGCACCCTGGCCCGCCCTCCCTCCCTCCCTCTCTCCCTCTGCAGGCCAGGACATGTGGGACGCTGGGGCCCATTACCAGGGCAATGCCGCCAGTGTCCAACATCCCAGGCACTATGGGCACTGCCATCTTTGTGACGGAGTGATGGTTCATTTGAATATTATCCTTCTATTAGACAGGCTACATTGGAATTCTGTCCAGATCAATTTTTCATAGTAACTATATTTCATAAAAATGGCCCAAAGCCCAGAGGTGTCTTGTCCAAGTCATAGAAAGAGTGAGTAGTAAAACCAGGAGGAGAGTAAGTCAGTTGCTCACCCAACAAGGCAGCAAACACAACAGCGCTCCTCTCATGCTGTGCTCTCACTGACACAGACTATTTCTTAGGGGGATTGGCTGGGCCTTCTCTGCAAAGCATTCTTGGAATTTTCCTCACCACCACCACCCACCGCCAATGGCCAAAGTCAGGCCGTTAAGTGGGATGTAACTCCCCCTGGCACTTCCTTTGCATTTATCACATCCTTCCTTGTATAACAATTCTGTGTAGACCTGTTTTCTCCTCGTTAGATTATATACTCCCTGAGGGTGGGAGCCATGTTTGCTGCATTTGTGTATCTCTGCCAACACAGTGTGTACTCACAGCGCCCCCTGGAGAGACAGCTGCTGAAGGTATGACAGTGATGACTGAGTGAGGGCGGGAATGAATGAATGACATGAGCTGATGGCTGATCTCTCAGTGAGCACATCCACAAATCAAGACAGCAGGGCAACATTTTTCTTAAGAGCTCTGGATTGATTCTTATTTTAATTCAAAACAGTGATCCTTATCCTTATGACTTCTCTTTGATCACGCCAATTTTTATTGCTTGCACTTAGCAAGAATTATAATAAGAATTATAAATTTTGTAACTATGTCATCTCAGTTCCATCTTTTAAACATGACTAGGAATCCATTTTTACCTCAATAAAGGCCAGTTTTCACTACTCTAATTTGCTTTAGCATGGAACACGGCCGTTTTATATCCAGACAGGACACACGGGGTATAAAATGACCCTGCTCCATGTTATGTCTACAACCTGGGCTCAAGGGAAAGTCATGGGCGGGTTCTATTTTGTATATTGGAGAGGCCGCTTTGTGTAAGAAAACTTTTCGTACATGACAATCTGGGGGTCCTCGGTATCAGTGTTCCATAGGAACGCGTTAGCAGGGTCTATAGCAAAGCTTCCTCAATCCAGTAGGACCCAGCCACCGTTTGCACAGTTTGTAAGTTTCCTATTTCAGGTTTTCTAAAAGTGAAGCATGAGGTCTATCTATCGGTTTGTCATAAGATTTGGGGGGGCGGGGCTGTCCGGCTTCTGCACGAGGTACTTGAATAAATCAAACTGCACAAAGACTCTCGGGATTTCCTAGACAAACCCCAAGTGTGCAGGGACTGTCACACCTTCCTTGCTTTCACCTGCCCTGCATTTCCAGAGAAGTTTCTCGCAGGATCCAGGCCCTCCGCCACATTGACTCCTCCCATTCTGCTTTCTCTTGGAAGAGTTCGAGCTCCTCTGCAGGGCTGGCCTCCAGGGCCTTTGTCAGCTTGAACTGGGGCCTGGCACGGCTTTTGCGGTGGCTTTTGCAGCTGCCAGCACCACCTCCAACCTGGAGCTCCTCTGGGGTTGCTGTCAGGGACTCATGCGTGACATTTTTGTTATCTAGGCAGAAAGTGTGTTGGGGTTAAGCTGCCAGGGTCACCGTGTCACTAAGCTCTCTGCTGAGCTGGGGACAGGCACTCCCTATCAGTGATCGCTGCCCCAGCCAAGGACCAGCCGCCTCTCCAGGCAGCCACAGTGCCCAGAGCATCGCAGGCAGCGATTAGCACTAGCATTGTCTCCGAGCCCGCCAGGAACAAAGCCTGCTCCTGAACATGCACGGGGAGGAGAGAGACCGCAAACCATCCTGTGACTTCACAGATGCCTTTGCAACAACGTGCAATCCTGCCGTTAATTAAAAGAGTTAAACTTGGAAACTAGACTTTGATGCAATATGTTGTTTCCATTCTTGAAAATACATTCACAAGGAGCTAATAAATAATCCATGAATGCTAATCTTTTAAAGTCATTTCAAAGGGATGAAGTCAGCCTGGATAATTGTAAATGCAATGGCTCAACCCCAACTCCATTAAAATGGAAAGGTGTGAACTGATTAGACACTCAACTGCTTTTGATAGAAGTCTTCAATTCAAATGCCACATCATTTGTTTTTGCGCAAGTGGAGTAATTACAATAATATTTTCTTCATTTTTAAGGTCAGCTCTCTTAAAGCCTACACGCCTGTGCCTGATTTAAATGCAGCCAGAACCTCTTTCCTTGCATTCATTGATTAAATGTGTATGTAGCTTAAAGGTAACATCCACCCTTATTTTCTCTGGAGGGGAAATAAATAAATATTCCAGTTGTCAATAAATAAATATTCCAGGTGTCTAGCTACAAAGATGGGAGGGAGAGTTGTAATATTTTTTTTTCATTTCAGATATTACTAAGTGAAACTGAAATTAACGTGATTTTTCACCCTACTAACTCTTCTTGCTGAGAAAGGTAGCTTTGCGTAAAGCAAAGATGTGTTCTTACTGCCGTAGCTTAAAATCTATTGTGATCTTAATATTTAAAACAATGAGAAAGGAATCACTCGGTGATAAAGCCAATACTTCTAACATTTCTTGTAGCATCACTATCCAAAGCAAATGTTATAAATATTTATCCCATCTGGGAATTGTGGTATATTGAAATACACATAAAAATCTGTATTTTTTAGGATTTTGGTGAATATCTGAAAAGTTCCTTTTAAGAGAAAACTATACAAGATGCGATGGTTTTCAGTGGGCCTGGCATTTTAAATGAGCCAGAAAATAACAACTGATCTCAGCTAACCATGAATGAAAAGGTTTCCTTTTGCCTCCTCCCTCCTACTATAGGCTCCGGAAGTTGGTCACTGGGCTGAAGTTAAGTGACAGAGCCGGAAGCCGTCATCCCATTGGTTCCAAGCAGGCAAGACTGGTTGTAACTGGACCCCAGAACCTCCGGATGCTCTTATGCGCTGTCAAAATTCTGAAATGTCCTTCGAGCAAGCAGCTGTCTGTCTACTTTCAGAATTCTAGCAAAACAAAAGGATCAAGTACAATTCAACAAAACCAGGTAATGCTGACCAGATAGGAAACCACTGACTCAACTGGGTTAAGTCTGGGTAGAGCTCTAACGAGGTCTATCAGGATTATTAAGGAGCACCTTCCCAAACACATGTGTTCAGAGATTCTGGTTCCGGGGTCCGTGGCACCAGGGGCCCAACCCTCAGAAGGACCCATTCGCAGTTTATTGGTCATCTGGTTAGGTATTAGAAAATGTAGGGGTGAGGGTGGATTGAGGGCTAGACATGGGAATGTCTAACAAGCCGGGGAGAGGCAGCCCTCTGAAAGATGCTGCCTGGACACCCAGAAAACTTACCTCTGAGCTCGAGTCTTCCCTGGCGTGGCTGGGTAACCTTGGGTCCACAATTTATCTTTACAGCTTCCTCATCTGTAAAACAGTGCAATAATATTACCTCCTTCCTAAAACTGTTAGGACAATTAAATGAGCTAATGAATGTAAAACAAAAGCAATTAACTCTGTTTAGCACATAGTAAGTGCTAAGCAATTATTTTCCATAGATTTGCAGACCATCTACAAAGGGGCTCCAGGGCTGGAAAGGAGTTTAAAGGTCTTCCAATCCAGCATGTCACACATATCCCATTGGAAACGTGGGCTCAGAGCCAGGATTACGGGAGCCTTGTTCAGAGAGCGGTAAGAAGACTGGTTGGAGGCGAGGCTTAGAAGATAACCTTGACAAAGGATTTTGAAAGTCATCACGATAAAAAATGGGGTTCCTTTGTGGAGCCTTCTGTGGCAGTTACAGGCTCCAAATGTTAGTTCAGGGCCTGACTGACTGGGGGTTGTAGAACTCATGAGAAAGTCATGGTAGGGGTGTGAGGTCATGTGGCCTTGACCGTGTGAGGGCAGTGGGCTTAGAAGGAAAGAGCCAGGAGGGAGGAAGACAGAAGTTTAGAGAATGAATGAATGGGGTGGAGCATGAGACAGAAAGTGGGGGGTTAAGGGCTGTGTTTTGAGTCCACACAGAAATCTGTGCAGGCTCTGGTGATGAAAATGTCTGCAAGGGTTTTTAAGGTTGTGTTGTCCTTTCAATTTGTACTCATTCCATTGCCTTCGTGTGTGTGTGTGTGTGTGTGTGTGTGTGTGTGTGTGTGTGTGTGTGTGTGTGTGTGTGTGTGTGTGTGTTCCTCATGTAGACTCATAACTGTGAATTCTGCATTCCTAGAAGTATAATAAAAAGTCGCTGGTGGCTGAAACCATTTGGCTCAATGGATAGAGTGTTGGCCTGTGGACTGAAGGGTTCCAGGTTCGATTCTGGTCAAGGGCATGTACCTTGGCTGAGGGCACATCCCCAGTTGGGGAGCGGGGGCAGGAGGGAACTGATCAATGTTTCTCTCTCATCAATGTTTCTGACTTTCTATCTCTCTCATCAATGTTTCTGACTTTCTATCCCTCTCCCTTGGAGAATCAATAAAATATATTTAAAAAACAAGTCTCTGGTGTTCATTGAGAACTCACTAGGTGTGCACGAAGTACAACATTAACTTATTTGGTCCTCACAATAACCCAAGAGGTGGGTACGTCATCATCCCCATTTCACAGATGAGGAAATTAAGACACAGAAAGGAGAACCTCACAACAACGTCTGACAAGTTTAGTTAATTCCTAGAGTTGAGCAAAGCTGGGTGTGTAGCGAAGACATTTGACCCAGCGTTGACACCAACACACCATGCAAATAAGCAGTTATGGGCTTGGAGTCTGAAAAAAGAAAACACACTCACGTATATACCACACATTTGTACACACACATACAGGAAGGCATGCTTGCAGAATGCTAAGTGCTTCAGAAAAACGAAAGGAGAGTGGATGCTGCTCCGAAGCTTCTCTGAGAGCCAGGACCTGCAGGAAGAAGACATCTGGCCCTGGATTCCCACACTTCTGGGTCTGCGATTTCACTTGGCCACGTCCTAACTACCAAAACCTGTTTTGTGGACTGTGTGATGGGAATAATAAAAGCATCAAAGCATCATTATGAAGTTTTGAAGATGGATGGGACAATGGAAGTAAACTAACCACAGGAATTATTCATTAAATGTTAGCTAGCTTTGCTGTTATTATAGATATACTGTGCCAGTGTTATGATAAAAGTACACTGTGACCTTAAAAAGAATATGTTACTGGAGCATCACACAGGCTGCAGAGAGGTTAATTGTTATTATTATTACAATTGTTCCTTCAGCCAGTGTAGCAATTTATCACCACAATAGCGAGAATTTGCCAATCTGGTCCTTGACAGTGGGTCTGCCGTCCTTTGCTGCTTGCTGGTCTTCACTGGCATGGGGTTGGGAGGCACAGGGTTCTGTCAAATCTGGTATTTCCAGGGGAGCCTCTAAGGTTCCCCACCCCAGCTGCCAATATACCAGAGGCCCTGAAGCCAATGTCCTCACCAGAGGTCTACAGAATTCTTCCAGCCCACCTTCAGAATTCCCCAGTATGCCAATCAGGAAAGTTTCTGTTCTAAAATGAGAAGAAAGGAAGCAGGGAGGTAATTTAATACCGAAGGTTTTCCCCACTGGACATCTTTACAGCCTCGTACTGAAGGAGGGTCCTTTCTGACAGCACTGTTCTATTTGTTCCCCAGTTTGGTGGCACGTACAGTAGCGTTTTCATACTGAAAAATGAAGGCTCTAAAATTAGATGGTGGCCATAAATGTTTAATGGGTGCCTTGCACCGTTTATACTCCCGCTTTACCTCTGGGCTGCGTTCAGCCCAGCTCGAAGCTGCCGGAAACTTGCAGCCTGATTTGCAGCCAGTTCCACTGGCCGAGGAGTGGCTGCCCACCCACAGCCCTGCAGGCAGGCAGGTCAGCAGGCTCCGCCCCTTTTCCAGGTGTCATCACCAGCTGCTTCTGCCATGGTGGAGAAGCCACTCCCTCTGGGACTTCTTAGACCCCAGCTGCCTGGGGTCAAGTCCAGCTGTCTACTTCCCTGCTGTGTCACCCTGGGCCATGCTTGATCTCCACAAGCCTGTTCCTCACCTGTAAGGTCAGAATAGTGATAGACTCACCTGCTGCAGTGGTAGGGATTAAATTAGGTAATGTACAGGAAGGCTCTGGCCATACTTGGCAATTCCTCATAAGTGTGCACATTACCACTGAGCAGATTGGCCACACCCTCATGCCATGTGCTGTACTGGTGCTATCTTGTTGAATCTTCACAACCCTGAAAGGTTGTCACTGTTCCCATGTACATGAGGGAGCAACTCAGATTTAGGGGTATAATCACTTGCCCCCAGACCTATAGCTGATGGGTATAGAACTGGAATTCCAACATGGCCTATGGGATGTCAAGGTCTTACTCTTCCTACCTCATGCATCACCCAGAGGCCTCCTCATAAACAATTCCTTTCTCATGGGGCGTGGGGTCTTGACTAGGTGTGAGTCCTTTCCCACAAGCATCCCAGCAGTCTCTGCTCTGGGCTTTGTGCTTCCCCCAGAGCCATTTGTTAGGCAAAATGTGGAGTGTGAGGCACTCACTTACCAGCCTGGCTTATCTACTTTGGGGCAGGGCCTTCCTGGCTGTGGGTTCATGACCTGGTACAATTGCTGTGACCACAGTGAAGCCACTAGCTTTGCCCAGTAGCCACTCAGACCAAGAAGGGGCTTTGGTTTATATTTCAAAGGCTGGGATGAAGGGGTCAGTCCCCCAACTTCCTACCTGGTTCTGTCTTTATTCTTTTGGTCCTCTCTTTATTTCCAGGACTGAAAACTGAAATAAAGTGATTTTTCCTTGTCTCATACCTGCCTGGCTCTCTTTTGCAAATTGCAGTCCTAGGGGCAGCTGTCCAGTTGCTTTTTGCCACCTGTGCAGGCTGGCTGCTGGGGGTTACCTGGCAGCAATTCCCCCTTCTTCTGCCTCACATCGGCATTTTCCGCTGAGGAGTCACTGCTTCTCCTCCTCAGCCCTTGGACTTTGGTAAGACAACCCCCAACTCCCACTCCAGGCTCATAGCTATAGCATGTGACTCAGCCCACGCCAATCAAAGCATCGCCCTCCACTGACCACAGTATGTTCAGGAGTAGATATCGGCCAAAGAAACAACTGCCAGGACTTCTCAAACATCATTTTGAATTGGTTGCCATCGAGGGAGGAAATAAAGTTTTCATCCATATTTACATACTTCTTGGCATATCCTGGGTACCCCTGGAGTTACATGTCCCCCATTTTGAGAAGCATGGTCCCACAGACAAATTCTCAGCTCCTGTGTATTCCATATAAAAATCTCCACAGTACAACAAAGACCCAGCTTTTCAGCCCCCATCTCTTGCCATACTGAGTTTCTTGTCATTTCTGGAATAAAACACCCCCCCCCTCCTCTAGATCTTTGTACAAACTCTTCCTCTTACCTAGAATCCATTTCCTCCTTCTATGCCTCAAAAATTCTACCTATACTTCTATCTAGACCCACATCAAATGGAAGCATTTTAACTTCCCAGAGTTTTAGTTGATTTCTCTTCTGTTAGAGGATTTTATCTTGATATGGGTTTGTCTGGTTCACTCTTCCTCTCTGGATTGTGAGCACCCTCAAGCACCTCTGTATGTCCAAAAGCTAATGCAGGGCCTGAAAAAAAGACTTATTGGATGGATAGATGATAGATAGATAGATAGATAGATAGATAGATAGATAGATAGATAGATAGATAGATAGATGATAGATAGATAGATAGATAGATAGATAGACGGACAGATAGACCACTGTATTTAGAAAAAGCATCTTATGCACCTACCACACCATCCTGGCCCAACTGGCATCACTTCCATGTTTCATTAATAGTGAATAACACATACCCTGATTCCTATATGGATTAATTTTATTTATTAATTGCCAACTTTATAACAATTCATTTCACTGTCTGTTCCTATTAAAGTCTTGGACCTTTAATAAGAAAAGGAAAGCCAGCTGCTCTTTCTCTTAGTCTGCTTGCTTCCTGACAGCTGCCAGGGAGGTCAATCTTAGGATTGTGGCAGAAACTGGCTAGCTGCCCACCAACCCCATTTCCTTTCCTCCTTGTTCACTTGGCTAGACTATATTTCCCAGCATCACTTGAAGTTGGGTGTGGCCATGTGACAGAATTCCAGCCAGTAAAACATGGACAAAGTGACAAATACAATAAAATATACCAAGTATGGCCCATGAAAACCACCCATATGAGATCGTGTGGTCTCTTTCCCCAGCTGCTGGCTGGGAGTGAAAAGTTCTGAGATCCCTGAGGGGGATCATGGTAGTGGGGCCGGGGAGAGGTAATAGACATTCAAGATGGAGGGAGCCTGGGTCCCTGAATCACCATGTGGACAACCACTGCCAAGTTTTCACATTGATCTAGGTTTCAATGAGAATTGTCACATTATATTCTTAAACCCAGTGACGTGGTGGAACTGACTTACTCTAGTCTGTAAAGCTAATGATTAAATTTTGACAAATTTTGCACATCAATTGTTAAATATGGTAATTATTAAAAGTTAAATTTTAAAAACTAACAATGAAAATGCATTATAATTTTAAATAATATTCAAAACTCCTCGTGACCTTATAATTTTACCATATTTAACTGTTATGTACTGCTATTCAGATTATTTTTATGAAAATGCTATGTAATCAAAGTGTTACAAATATCTCTTCCCAACTCTACATTCAGTGACGTCACATTGTGGCTTGAAATCAGCCATGGTGTCAGTATTTACACTGTGGAAATTGGCAAACATTATACACCAGGATTCCCCTCACCCTCACTGGAAAAGGTTAATCAATTGCCAGAATACCATTCGAAGGTTTATCTCTAACAGGAACAAATACTCCCCTAACACGTTGACTTGCTACTTCAGGAAAGAGCGTAACAGATTATAGGCACCTTGGTGAAATGCAGCTCGACATAAAGGAAGAGAGCCAGAGGAGAAACCAAAATGGCGGCATAGGTAAACACCTAGGCTTTTGCCCCACACAACAATTTCGAGAATACAACTGAAGGACAGAACGGACACTGTCCAGAACCATGGGAAGGCTGGCTGACTGGAAGATCTGAAATTGGAGGGTCCTAGAAGTACAAATGGTTAATCAGAGCCTCTGAAAAGCCCAAGTAAGGTGGAGATTCACGTGCACGAGAGGACAGGGTGCCTGAACCTGGCAGGGGTGCTCTGGCAGAAAGGAGACAAAAACTCCAGGCTGTGCTGAACCCAGTTTGGTTTGCACTCAAAACCCGGGGGAACCAGGCCCTTACAGGGAGAACCGGGATTGTGGGCAGAATCCCAGGGGAAGAATCAGAGACAGACCTCCAGAGGCATGTGTGCGAGTGTACACAGAGAGAACAAAAGGGTCGCTGGCAGTGTCTGGCAGAAGAAAGGAGCTCCGGTCAAAGGCGGAACTCCATGGACGTGCACAAGAGTGCTCATGGTGAGGGCGTTCTGTTGACTGTGGCTGGCGTCTGGCGGAAGGGAAAAGGAGTTCTGATTGCACTGAACCCAGGTGCCAGGCGAAAATCTGAGATTCTGGATCCATTGGGCACTGGACGTTCTGGTGGCAGGCAAAACACAAGGGCACCTTTCTCACAGAGGTGCCTGTGGCAATTGCCTGCAGATGCTAGGACCCAGCAATCTCCTGGGCCTGGGCTGACTGGAAGCCAAGGCTGTCGGCTCCACCCTGAAACTCCGCCCCATCCAAACTGAGCACAGAGACTTTGGCAAGTTTGCAAGTCCTGGCCCATAAGGCTATCTCCTAGAGTAGACACAGCTGATCCTCACAGTCAGTTGGCCTGGAAGTTAATTCCTCCCAGTGATACTAACAACAAACAAGACTTATCTGCAACAAGGCTGTGTCCATAGTCCACAAAGGGGTGCACCACGAGTGCACACCTCAGGTAACAGGGGAGGGTGAGACACCTAGCACACAAAGCTACCCAACCAACTCAGGGAAGCAGTGAAAATGGGGAGAGAAAGAAAGAGATCACAAACAAAAGAAATGGAGGAAAACATACGACTGGATACAGAGTTCAAAACCACAGTTATAAGGTATTTCAAGAGGCTCCTAGAAAAGGCCAATAAGCTCAGCAAAAACCTCGAGGATATGAACAAGACCCTCAAGGAGATGAGCGAGACCCTCATGGATATGAAAAAGGACCAACTAGAAACTAAACATACACTGACTGAAATAAAAAATATTTTACAGAAACCCATAGCAGACTAGAGGAATGCAAGAATCAAGTCAAAGATTTGAAATACCAAGAGGCCAAAAATACTCAACCGAAAAAGAAAAAAGAATCCAAAAATTTGAGGATAGCGTAAGAAGCCTCTGGGACAACTTCAAACATACCAACATCAGAATTATGGGGGTGCCAGAAGAAGAGAGAGCAAGATACTGAAAACATATTTGAAGAAATAATGACTGAAAACTTCCCCCACCTCGTGAAAGAATTAGACTTACAAGTCCAGAAAGCACATAGAAACCCAAGCAAAAGGAAGACTGCACCAAGACACATCATAATTGAAATGCCAAGAGCAAAGGACAAAGAGAGAATATTAAAAGCAGCAAGAGAAAAACACTTGATTACCTACAAGGAAGCACCCATACACTTGTCAGCTGACTTCTCAACAGAAACTATGCAGGCCAGACGGGAGTGGCAAGAAATTTTCAAAGTGATGAATAGCAAGTACCTACAACCAAGATTACTCTACCCAGCAAAGCTATCATTCAGAATTGAAAGTCAGATAAAGAGCTTCACAGATAAGAAGAAGCTAAAGGAGTTCATCAACACCAAACCAGTATTATATGAAATGCTGAAAGGTATTCTTTAAGAAGAAGAAAAAGAAGAAAAAGGTGTCTGCTTCAAACTAGAGCATGGATGGAACTGGAGAACAATATGCTAAGTGAAATAAGCCAGTCAAAGAAAGATAAGTATCACATGAACTCACTCATTTATGGAATACAATGAACAACATAAACTGATGAACAAAAACAGATCCAGAGACAGAAAAGCATTGACGGTCAAACCTCAGAGGGATGGTAGGAGAGGGTGGGAGTAAGGGGAAGAGATCAACCAAAAGCATCACACAGTGCTCCACACACCCAAGCTGAACGTGACATTGAGCTCCTCACTGAGCTTCAGAGCACCAGCTGATTAGGCTGGAGGCACAGCAGTTGTCATTGCCTGCTTTCATGTTTATTGGGTGCAAGTACTGGGCACTGGAAATGTGGGTGCTGGGTTTTAACCCAAAACTCTGGCTAGTGGATACAAAAGTGGGAACACTCTTTGTTCCTGGCCAGATTCTTTGGGGAAGAGGATTTGTCCACATTTTAACTCTCAGCAAGTGCACAGATTTTGGCGCCCGTGTCTGGAATGGACCTAGGCAGTACAGAGAAGCCAAACGAATGGGAAGTCCAGGGCCAAGGCGGGCCCCAGGCTGCAGGTGTGAGGACAGCAGGCTTTGGGTCCGAGCCCAATCAACAGCGTTTGAATTCACCAGGTGTGCACATGGCAAAATGATCGAGATCATTATCCTTTGTGGAAGCCATAATATTTCACATGGAGGAAGGCAGTCATATCCTGGGGCAGCTTGGGCCTCCTCCGCAAGATATAAACTGCTGAAGTAGACCCCAGAGTGCAGGGCCATTTGCGGGAGACATCACACAATTTGTAGGACGTTTCCCATGCAGGCACTGGATAGACTAATTCTGCTAATAGAGTATTTGATTTAATGGCACATTAAAGGGGACGGGGAGCGCTGCACACATCCTTCAGCTCCGAGACTGATGGGTCACTGTGGATACCAGGAGGAAGAGTCCAACCCGCCTCAGCTTCACCAGGGCAGAGAGGTGCCGGAGCGGACACGGGGCATTTTCAGGTTGGGTTTTGGTTCAGGAGTTTGGAGCAAAAATCTTCAGGTTAATGCAGTTCTTTCTCACTGATGCTATGGCAACTGCTTGGAATGGCTGAGCCACATAATGATGATGAGTTTCTTTCCATTTTTATTAAAAAGAAGGAGGAGAAGGTGGAAGAGGAGGAGGAAGAGGAGGAAGAGGAGAATTTTCTAGATGATGCCAGAGTGGAATAAAACAGAAACAGCAGTTTCTTAGTGGACCATCACATTTCCTTTCAGCATTATTGTGCCCTTTGGTTCCTTCTGCCATTTTTGAGTGCTTTCACTGTGCCAGGCTCTTTACATGTATGCCCAGGCATTTACATGTGTTTTGTGGTATAACCCTGTGAGGGACCTGTTAATGTCATCCTACTTTACAGATGAGTAATCTGAAATGCAGAGAGGTTAAGTACATTTCTCAAGGTTGCACAGCTTGCTGGGGCCAGAGCTTGGATTTCAGTCCAAATTTCTCTGACCCCAGAAGCTTGGTCCTTAACCCTACAAAGAACTGTCCTTTCAGCTGGAAGGTGGGGGACAGCAGGACGCATCAAACATCATCACAAGAAAAAAGCCCTCGCCAGAAGTGGTGTGTTTAGAGATGAAAACAAACTGTGTGTGTGTGTGTGTGTGTGTATGTGTGTGTGTGTGTGTGTGTGTGTGTGTTATCCTAAATACATGATAGAATTACCCAGAAATTCTGATTTATTTGGTCAGTGGTGGGTTGAGAAGTTCTGCCATTGAGGCTTGCTAACTGACTGATTGCATGGGTCAATGGATGGATGGATGAATGGATGAATGAATGAATGATGAATGAATGAACACTTGAGATACAGAGCCTTAGACTCTGGCTGACTCCCACTAACCCTGGAGATTTATGACTGGCTCTGCCCTGGAAGACTTAGAATTTGTCTAGCTTGGTCTCTTGGTCCTGCCCCAGGTCAGGGGACTGTGAATTCAGACCCAGTATGTTCGTGGACCCCTTGGTTGACTTCAAGAACACTAATGAACTTCTGTTTGTCCCAAGTGACAAAATGAGAAGGACGAGTCCTCCCGCAAGAAGGAACTGAAAAATGCTTTCCAAGGTTGGGTGGCAGATGCCTTGAAGTTACTATTTGGATTCAAAAGACGCCCCTTCCTTCTTGATCAGCTCAGGCAAGAGCTCATCTTCAGTTCTCCGCCAACTAGGAACGCCAGAACCCGTGGTGGTTAGAGGCTGTAAGAGCACTCATGCCCAGCAACCGCAGGCCACCCCTTTGGGTGCCAGAGGGCTGCATCGTGACTACACCTCAGGCAGAAGCTTCCTGTAAGCCCATCCTGAAGCCTGAGTGGAGCAGACCCCACCATCACAGCCAGCTCTGGGAGGCCAGGTCACAGAGCGGGCCAACCTTGTTCTGTTGTTCCTGGGAACCAAACGTCATGGACAGAGACCCTTGCTAAGCCTGCTCCCCTTTGTCCACCTTCTGAGGAGAAAATAAGCCAGAAGTCCACAAGAGTTCAGCTTGCAGAGCCCAATCTCTCTCACTATCAAATGGTTGGCGATCCCTGCATTTGAAAAACCACAGATGCCTGCTCTGCCTTCCAGCACCAGGCAGGAGAAATGAGACAAACAAGCTTGGAAAATAAATCTGACTCTCTGCCGGCTCCAATACCAGGCGACAAGTGTTCGTCCATCTGCCGCCAACACTCACGCTGTGAATTCGTTGATTTGATAAGACCCTCGCATAATTGATTGAGGATGAGGCTGGCTCCTTGACTGGCCTGTCTGTCTGTTGTCTGATATCTCCCTGCGCTGCTCAAGCCACTTGATGTGTGACAAAGAAGGAGAAACCAAAGATTGGTCTGGCCCTTATTGATGGAATGGCACATAGACTATTGGCTTTCCTGGAATAGTATACTTTAAAAAAATATTTTTATTGATTTCAGAGAGGAAGGAAGAGGGTGAAAGAGATAGAAATATTAATGATGAGAGAGAATCATTGATCAGCTGCCTCCTGCATGCCCCCAATTGGGAAGGGAGTCCCAAACCTAGGCTTGTGCCCTGACAAGAAATCAAACCATGACCTCCTGGTTCATAGGTTGATGCTCAACCACTGAGCCACACCAGGTGGGATGAGATAGTGTATTTTTTGAGCTCTTGACTGGCAGGAACTGTTCATTGAGTGCTTCTTTCCACTAACATATCTGCCTTTTCTTCACAATATTGCATGCGTTCTCTCCACCCTGGCTGTCCGATTGTATTTATAGGTAACCAAAAGCAGCTAGAGGGTATGTTGCCATACCTGAAGTCTATTCCCAGTAAGAGGGACACAGCGGCAACCATGGACTGACCTAGAGCAACGCTAACTGCAGAATTGTTGTTTGAGATATTAGCCTGGGAATGATACTGGTTTTACTCTCACAGAAAGCTCACCCACCCATCCACCTCTGTGGTTGTGGCCTTCAGATGTCACCACCATTTCATTAAATGGGATCAAAACGGCTGTGAGGGTGGCTGTTTTGTGTTATCGGACAAAGTCATCATAACTTACTTTACAAAGCAGCTCTCAGCGCAACCACAACACCCCACTGCCTTGGCGGCTGTGGTATTCAGATGTCACCACCACTTCATTAAATGGGATCAAAACGGCTATGAGGACGGCTGTTTCGTTTTGTCATACAAAGTCATCGTCACTTCCTTTACAAAGCAGCTAGCAGCTGGCAAGCACGCCTGAAATGGATAAGCTGATCGCAAAAGGATGAACATAACAGAGGAACAAAATGGGGGCTGGTGGAATGGGGAGACAGCTAGGAATCGTGGCTCACTGAAAATGACCCAGAGCACATGACCATATGGTTATTTGCAATTGACTATTAGGCAAAGATATACCCTAGCACAAGTTGAGTTTAGCATCTAATAAACAAACACCTAGATACTAAGATTCAATTCAGTCTAAAATTGATCACTAACTGGCCACTCCTAGAGACAGAAGTTTCAGTAATACAGCACTTGTAGATCTCCTCTCCTACCTGCAACACTCACCTCCCTTCCAACCACCCCACCCAGCCCTGAAGCAGCATAAACACCATCAAAACATAATTTTTGCATCTTGGAGATATGCCAACTTCTTCAGCTGGACAGCATGGCCAGGCCTGTTCGGCTAAGTTAAGTCATTGACTTTCAATTGAAACAGAGGCTAGACTTGCATTTTGCCTGTGATGCTTATTAGCTGTGAGTCACCAGGAAAATTCCATACCTCTATTACTTCAGTTTACTCATCTGTAAAATGGGCTTAATGGGGACAGCAGATCTGGCGAATGCTCTGTCCTTACCTTGAACCTTACCTTTTCTATCTGCATTCTTTGCCTTAAAGCTTTTTCTGGTGGTCAGAGCCCACTGTGCCTGCTCACCTGGCAGGATGGATGCACCAGAGAATTAATACTCTGGGAGAGGAGCTCTCAACCAATGAGGATGGGGGCCTGTGTACACTTTGGTATTGGTATACAAACACCTCAATGCCCTGGCCCCTTGAGTGGAACTCTAAGACACAGGTTCTACATCAACTCCCAGACTTCTACAGCAACATCAGTCTCCAGTTAACCACAACATGACTTGCTTAATAATAAGCCTTTGTTAGCTGTCTCCTTTCCTTGTCTCACTTCCACACTCACCTTCTGAGGTTTCCTGAAATCATCTCCCAGATAACTTCAAAGTGCCTTTTTCTCATTGACCTCTCCAGAGAGAAAGCCTGTTCTAATCGGTCTCCCCATTTGATGTGCATTTTTAAGCCTGTGGTCAGGGACACCCTGCAGATTTATACATGAGACTGTCCATTCCCAGATATGTTTGCTCTCTCTATCCTCAAGACACAGCAATGCTCCTTCCCCAAGTAGTATAGACTTCTGCATTCATGCTGTTTGGTACTGGAAATAGCCTAGGATTTCCTCCATTAGTGGGGCAGTGAATTAAGTTGCACAATGCTATTTCCTTTCTGAAACGGGTACATTCAGTCCCACATCATACTTCTACAATGTGGCAGATCAATACTGTGCTGACAACACCCCCTCTCCGAGGACAGCACAGCAAATTTCTTTATCACAAATCCCGTTTTATTCTTGACTTCCAGTATATAATTGGGAATACTTTTGCAGAGGAAAAAAAAAATCCATGAATCGCTTTTTCTTTCTTAACCTTCCTTGTAGGGTCATATGAGCATGCAGGCATTCAAAAAATGAGCAACTCTATGCCCAGCCAATTGGCTCAGTGGTTGAGCATCATGCCATGAACCAAGAGTGCTTTGGGCTCAATCTCTTGTATGGGGTGTGCAGGAGGCAGCCGATTGATGATCTTCTCTCATCATTGATGTTTCTATCTCTCTCCCTTTTCTTTCCTCTCTGAAATCAATAAAAATATTTTTTAAATGATCAACTATACCCCAAGAGTTTGGGGTTTTTTTGGTAATGGCACCAGTTGAAGAATTAGCAGTTATTAGTGGGAAAGTTGAAGCCTAGAGCTTGTTAGCACATTTAGTTGGAGCAACGATGCTAATGAAAGTAGTATTTGCATTTATTCCTCATCAAGGCTAAATGAAACTAGGTACAAGAGTTAGGTCAAGTTCATCTTCTGGGAGGAAAAACAATTCAGAGCACACACTCTCCTAATAGTGGGACAGTCGCATAAGAATAACATCCAATATTATTATTAAGTCTCATTATTGGAACTTGAACTTTTGGGTCAAGGTACTTATGCAAAGGAATACCTGTAGGCCTGGGCACCGGAAGCCATATGCAGCCGCACAGCGTGGCCGTGGCACTCTGCAGAGGTGCCATTTCCTACAGAGCACCAGTGCCAACTCCCACTGGAGAACTTCCTCCCCCCTGAGGGTCTATCATCCATGAGACGCCTGGTAATTCTGCTATGAGTCTCAGGGTAACACTTGTTTCAATTCTTCCCCCTTTTAATCAGTTCAAAGTCAAACCCATTTCAGTGCTGATGTGCCAACACCACCCTTAGGGAGTGCTCACAATCTGCTTTCCACTCATTGCAGGGATTTAGGAATGCCTGGTAGACAGTATCTTATTGGGAATGAAGCCTATAGAAAGCTTAAGGGATGTTGACAAAGTGGCTCTTGGCTTTTGTAGAATTTCCTCGTCTGCTGTCCTGGGCAGCCCGTAATTTGTCCATGGAAAGGACTGTTTCAGAAAATTGCACTCTTTATGGTGGCAATTCAGTCTCACATCTGAGTTCTTGATAGTAAAGTATTTAATGTAAAAGTATATTTTGATATAAAGTCTGTAGAAACACACTCCCTCTGTTATTTGGGCACTCTCGCCAAGCGGAGACCTTGGGGCTGGCTGCTTCATGACTGTTTCGTTTTCCCATTCAATCCATTTTCACTGAAAAGGAGACATAAGCAGTGAAGCCAATATAGTTTTATTGGATCCAATGCACTGCCACTAAAACAAATATATGTACACTCAGGCCAATACACTTTTATTAAAACAAATAGAATTTAATTCAAGCCAGCATTCAATACATTTTCTCAAAGCAATGAAATTAAGCTGTGCCAGTACTTCTGCTCAATATGTTTTCCTAATCAGATCCATTTGAACAAAGTGAAATATATTTATCATAGATAACACACTTTTATTAAAAACAAATTCGCCAAAACCAAGTTTTGCCCTGAACTGATAGATAAAAATTCTAACCAATTGTCCAATTAGATCATAAAAACGGATGTATTTTTATTTTTAGCAAAAGCATTTCTATTTAGGTTCGCTTTAAAGCACACTAATGAATAATAAAAGTTGCTCCCACAATGCCTTTAATGGAGTATTTTTTCAAAAGTGTGTCCCTTGGGGTTGAAGTACAATCTAGACAAAGAAAAAACCACTTAGGGAAAAAGAACAGTGCTGGGAATCGGGTTACAATAAATTCAGATTCGCAATGATTACATATATGTCTACCTACGTGGACTTAGAGTGAAGTTGTTGGACACGTGTGAATGCAAAAGACATGTTTGGACACAACATGGCTGGGCACCATGTAGCTGTGTACTATACACATTATCCCGAAAAACGCTTCCTTGTAGGCGTTCCAACGTAGATTCTCATCCACCTCAAGTTCACTGGCTGCGTAGGCAGAACCTGATGGAAGAGTATCCAATTGGACGCAGGGGCAGGTCCGCTCCGCTCCTGGCCTGAGACAGGCCCTCAGGGAGAGAAGCACATCCAGAGCAGTTAGAGCCCAGCCCCTCAGGACACATTAGGGCTTTACTTTAATCCATTGCCTAGAACCCCTTCCTGTTTGCCTCTGCAGTGATCCCCATACGCTGCCTTATCTGCTTCCTCCCTACCCTAAGCCTCCAAATCTCTATTTCTACTGCCTTCACTAAGCAGCTCAGGAAATGGTATTTAAATCAAGACTATGGGTTTCTGGTACTACTTCTGCCTTCCTGCCTGGCCAAGCGCAAGAAGTACAAATTATGCCCACCAGACATTGGGCAGTAATTCATTGACCTCTGAGGCACCCTGGCCTTGAATGGACTAGACCGCCCTCTGAAACACAGCTAGTCACGAAGGATACTTTGAGTATAGTTAGCACAAGATGTTCACCACAGAATTATACATAAAGGTGACATGTTGGAAACCCAAATATCTAGCACGTGGGGGATTGGCTAAGTACATTGTAATAAATCTTCCCAATATATTCTATAGTATTAGTGTCAGCACAGTGCTAAAAGCATTCAAAGTGATATTGTAAAGATGGTGTTAAGTCCAACCTGTAATCAAGTACTGAGTCTGCCTCTATAATCTGAATTCTCCCATCTTTTTTAGAAGGGGAAGCATTCCACCTCATTTCCCTTTTTTAATATATCTTTTATTGATTTCAGAGAGGAAGGGGGAGAGAGGGAGGGAGAGAGAGAGAGAGGCATCAATGCTGAGAGAGAATCATTGATTGACTGCCTCCTGCACACCCTCCACTGGGCATTGAGCCCACCACTCAGGCATGTGCCCTTGACTGAAATTGAACTCAGGACCCTTCAGTCCATAGGCCGACGCTCTATCCACTGAGCCAAACCAGCTAGGGCCCACCTCACTTTCCTTGTCTTTTTGCAAGACTCTATTTGAAGGCCTTGTTTAACTGGCCAGTCGGGTTCATGTACTTATACAAGAGCCCGGGTAATAAATGTCTCTTTGAGTTTGTTCCAGAAGCAGGGGCCCAGCAGAAACAGACGGGCGTGCTTTACCTTGTCAGACAATATGAGCTGTGCACCCACACCCCAGATTTTCCTCTCTGCCTTAGCTCGAGACACGCTTGTCTGTTCAAATGATCCCATCTCAGATGTCTGGTAATGTCTAACGCCTTTACTCCTTTTTGCTACTTTCTTCCTAGATGTTGTGGTTTTTTTTATTGTACTTATTTATTAAAAAGATTCAGGCTTGTTTGGGGAAAAGGTTTGAATTTTTAAGAATTCTATAGAGTGCTTGCTTTGGTAGCACATACACAAAACCGAAACAAAAGCAGAGAAGATTAGCATGGCTGCTGCTCAAGGATAATATACTAATTTGTGAACCATTCTCCATTTTTTTTATGGTTGCCAGAGGTGAGGGGTGTGTGTGTGTGGCGGAGGGGTGGAGGGTGGGGAGGGGGAGGGTGGTGGTGGTGAAAATGATGACGAGGAATAAGAGCTACAAACTTCCAGTTATAAAATAAATAAATCACATGGATATAATGTACAGCACAGGGAATATACTCATCTACTCCATAATATGTATGGTGATAGATGGGTGACTAGATTTATCATGGTGAACACATCATCCTATATAATTAAAGTCCAGCAACCATAAGCATAACGACCAGAACAACCACTTGGCCAGTCGCCATGAGGTGCATTGACCACCTCTCGATCCCTTCCCCTGCCCCCAGCTGTCTCTCCCCACCCCCCCCACCCCAGGCTCCGATTGCAGCATGGCGAACGGGCAACCACAGTGAACCGAGGTGAGTGGAGAACAGCTGACCGGAGCCCTGCTGCAATCGAACTGGCCTCTTGGTCCCTTCCCCTGGCCCACAGGCTCTGGGGAGCCTGAGTCATGCTGCGATCAGGAACCATGACAAACCTGGGGGTGGTGGCGGAGTGGGCCTGGGGACTGGTGAGGGGGCAGACGATGTCCCTGATCACACGCCAGGCCTAAGAACCCTCCCCATGCATGATTTCATGTACTGGGCCTCTAGCAAGGTAAATAAACGTAGAATCACTATGTTGTATACCTGAAACTAATATTATGTCACCTATACTTTTACCAATAGAAAAAAATCCCAAACAAATATAAATATTTGACCATGATTACACAAAGAAAATTCCAGCTGCCTTCTTGGGGTCATGGTGGGTCACAGGGCCCCAGCTACACTGGGTGAGTGACACCTGAGGAGGAACCGTGGGAAAAAACTGAAGCTTGGGAGTCATCTCATTCCCTTTGCTCAGGTACAAGGTCCTCTTGTCCTCTGCTTGGCACTGACAGGGGCAGGTCAGCTTCCCTGACTGGAGGAGCAGGGAGGGCGCCCCCTGTGGCCTGGAGGTATTGGACAGAGAGCCCAGGAATAGAAGGTGTCCTCTCTTCTTCATTAGGATCCTCTGTGTACCCTGTAGAGAAGGTTTGCTTTTCTGGGCTTCTTCATGCATGTGGTTCTTAGTCATGGGTTCAGCCCCTTCAATTCAACTGTGTCCTTATTTGGAGTTTTCCTGCCTCCCACTGTGAGGAGGGGAATGAGGACAAGAAGAAAGAGAAAGGGATGGTTTGGTGGTTGGTGGAAGAGAAAGAGAAATACACACAGACAGATGGGACAACACAGAGTACACAGGACATGTTTAATTAATACTGACATTTATCCCTCTGCATTTGAACACTGGTAGGAAAAAATTGCTGTTCACTGTATTGTTTTAGATGAAAATGGTGGAAATAAATGGAACTGTCAAAGTTATAAACATTCCCATCTTCGTTAAAAATAAAGCGTTAAGAAATAAACAGCAGCCAAAACCGGTTTGGCTCAGTGGATAGAGCGTCAGCCTGCAGACTGGAAGGTACCAGGTTCAATTCCAGTCAAGGGCATGTACCTTGGCTGCAGGCACAATCCCGGTGGGGAGTGTGCAAGAGGCAGCTGATTGATGTTTCTCTCTCATCAATGTTTCTGACTTTGTATCCCTCTCCCTTCCTCTCTGTAAAAAATCAATAAAATATATTTTTTTAAAAAGAAATGAACAGCAGTAATAAGGAGCCAAGGTGTTCAGAGATTTCGTTTTCTTCCCCCTGAAGCAGTGTTCCCGACAAAGACTGTCATCCAAGCATTGGGTTTTCTGTCCCACTATTACAGCTACTTCGCTTCCTCCTTCCCTGGCAAGGATCTCTCAGAGCCCCATTCCCAGCCCCAAGACAGGCCTCTTCAGCCTGGACTTCTTCATGGCCCATCACCCTCCCTCACTGACCTTCAAAGCCTCCCGTTCCCCAATTCTTCCTTCTGCCCCTGGGAAATGCCTTCTCCAGAAGTTGTCTGTGCTTTAACCAATCTAAATATCTTAATGACCCCCTGAGATAGACATCTCATCCCCTTTAGTAGGGGTGAACACTGAGCTTCAGAGAAGTCAAGTGACTGATCCCAGGTCACAGCTCCTGCAGCAACTGAGTGACAGAGCTAAGGTTCACACCTGTCAGCTGACCCCAGAGCAGTGACTGCCCTGCTTCTCGAAGCTTCCCTAGGAAGTCTCATGGATTGACTGACTTGATGTCGGCTGGTGCAGAAAAGGAAACTGAGGCCCAGAAAGACGATGTAGCTTATCCAAGGTCACTTGGATCATGTCAGTTAGCCTTTGGCTCTCTCCACTCCACCACATTGCAAAGCTCATTATATTCAAATAATTTAGCCAATATATTCAGTAAAATTACTGCCACTAAAATTACTGCCAGCATTTTCTAAGAGAAAGCAGCTTCGTTCCAGTCTCATTCTCCATCATTTATTTTTTTAACCAAAGGCCTAATAAACATCGCAGCTGTGGCTTTGTTTCATCTCCTTTCATTTCCTCTCCCCCTGCCCTTAGGCGGGAGTGCCAGTGTATGACAGCATGGCTTTAAGTTGGGCCAAGAGGAGAAGGGAAATGCTTAGGAAATATAGGTAGGATCAGTTCTCTCTCTCTCTCTCTCTCTCTCTCTCTCTCTCTCTCTCTCTCTCCCCCTCAATTTCTTTCCATTCCGCTGTCCTTCCGATGTCCCTGGGAACCCAACATCAGTCTGTGGGGTTTAGGAAGTTGCTGAAGCCAAAAGCTGGTCTACAAAGGAAAGAGGAGGCAGACACACCAGGGAACTGGGAAGAACTTTGAAACCACATCAGTTGCTGCTTCCCCTTGAGAGTGAGAAGATCAATCACCCGTTTCTACCAGATTCATAGACTCTGTCAAAAAAAAAAAAAAAGAGAGAGAGACCAGACAGAGATATTTAATGTCTGTTGCAACATGAAGGCCTGACTGTTGATTGAGACACAGAGGGTGGTAGAAGCAGGGATCTGAGAATCAGATGGATTTTGTTCAAAGTTGGGACTAAGTAGTCAATAGACTAACCACTTAGCTAGTGGTCTGGGGGAAGTAATTTATCCTCTCTGAAGCTCAGCTCTCTCACCCGTAAAATGGGACACTAGAACACAGTGGACTCTCAATATATATAAGGTGGGGCAAAAATAGGTTTATTTTTTTTAATATATTTTATTGATTTTTTTACAGAGCGGAAGGGAGAGTGATAGAAAGTCAGAAACATCGATGAGAGAGAAACATTGATCAGCTGCCTCTTGCACGCCCCCTACTGGGGATGTGCCCGCAGCCAAGGTACATGCCCTTGATCGGAATCGAACCCGGGACCCTTCAGTCCGCAGTCCGACGCTCTATCCACTGAGCCAAACCGGTTTCGGCAGGGGCAAAAGTAGGTTTAAAGTTGTCAGTATGCAAAACAGTTATTCTTGTATTATTATTTACTAATTTTTGTATTGGTTATCATTATTATTATTATTAACCTACTTTTCCTTAACCCTGTATGTATTTGATGAGTTTGAATTGGAGTATTTAAAATCATTTGGTTTAAAATAAGTAGAATAACCCAATTCCCGTTCATCTGGAATTCAATTGTCCAGCTTGGAGTTTCAAAGGCAACAAAAATCTCTCTTTTTTTTTTTAAAGGTTGTTATCTTTTAAAATATATATGTATATACTAGAGGCCCAGTGCACAAAATTCATGCACTGGTAGGGTCCCTAGCCGCTGACGGTGGCCAGCCGGATACCCCCTCAATTCCCCCTGCTGGTCCTGCCCCCTAGTTGAATTCTGGAGAAAACTCCCAGTTGAGGGGACAATTTGAATACTGTGCTTTTATTATATATGATTTTTTATTATTTCAGAAAGGAAGGGAAAGAGAGAGATAGAAACATCTATGATGAGAGGAATCATTGGGCAACAAAATCTTAATGGCTGAAAGTCATTGGGGTAGGCCTAAAATTTATTAGGAAGCCCGCAAGCTCCATGATGTTGGTCTCCTGGAGGCAATGCCTGATGCATTAGTTAGGCCTCTGGTAGACAGACTCCAATGTGCAGGACCACTCATGTATGAGTGATGGTATGCATGAAGGTATGCACACTCGTGCATTCACACACAGGACCATGAAACTCACAGTAAAAGAAAGGAGGGGGGAAATCATTACATTCATCTAACATGAGTCTTGTAGAACTCAACAGTGAGGGTAAGTTTCCCCCCTAATATCCCAACAGGCTAGAGTAGCCACAAGCTTTTAGATAATGTATTTATCATCCAAACACTAGCAGATATTTCACTTAAACCCAGAAATGTTCTGCCAAGAAAGGAGTTAAGAAAACAGAAGGTAAGTGGTATTTCTCAGCTACTTAATCTCATCACAACTTCAACAAAACCAAGTGTACCCTCGCCTAGTCTCTGCTGGTTCTGCCAACCAAGTGACTGGGTTGGGGCAGATTTAGGTTGTAAATGCCTAAGTGCCCTCTAATATCATCTGGGCAAATTAACGTAGGTGGCTGTGTTCCAGCCACAGAGGGTGTTCTTTTTATTTAATTCTTTTTAAAAAAATCTTCACCTGAGGATATGTTTATGAGAGAGAGGAGAGAGAGAGAGAGAGAGAGAGAGAGAGAGAGAGAGAGAGAGAGAGAGAGATGGCTGCCTTCAGTACACGCCCCAACTGGAGATGGGACAGGAAACCTAGCTAGGCATGTGCCCTGATCAGGAATCGAACCCACAATTTTTCCCATCCAACCAATCGAGCCACCTGGCCGAGAACGTTCTTTTCCCGTCAGAAGCTCTAGCACCCCAGTGCCGCGGTGAAATATCGGTAACCTCTTAACATTTCTCTTGATTTCTCTAAGAGTGAACATTAGATGTATTAAGAACAACAACCCGATCGTTAAGCCCCTTGCGGTTCTCCTAGGAGCCCACTCTGTCGCCTCAATCCGATTACGGACAGCTCGTTCTCCCCCCCCCCCCCCCCCGATCCATCCATCTTGTCTGTTTGCTCGCACACCAAGTGCCGCTTCTCTGAGCATCCAAAAAACAGCTGTTCGAACTGAGCAAACAAAAGCCCTTTCATTCTTTACAGTGTGAAGTAGCATCTATTTGCTTTCATTTGTTTCCAAACAATCGAGTGCTGGGTTCTGATTAAACCTGGCACGTGTTAATTACACGGGGGGCCTGGGATTGTTTTGCCTGCAAGAAAGGGTTCCTCCAGGTGGGGCCTGAGCTGAAAAGGGGGGCCCTGGGCCCCAGAAGTCACCTGCCTCCACGAGCTTCTTCCGTGGAAGCTTGCAGCCTCAGAAGGGCAGGAGAGGATGCAAGCTTGCCACTGAAAAGCGACAGGACTTGTGGTTTGGTGTTGGTTGGCAACCCTCGGCTTTATCACCCGTTTTATGGGCCGGAGCGAAGTGGCAGGACAATGCCGTTTGCTCTCTGCTGCTCAGCGCTAACGGCCGTCCGGAGCCATAATGAGAAGCAAAACCACCACATAAATAACGGGGCAGAGAAATGGCCACGAGGGCGAGGCAGACTTTGGCTATGGGAAACTTCAGCGGGTCTTGGGTATCCATCACACTTAAGGGGCACTGTGCAGTTTTAGCCCATATTTGTCTCACTAAAGCCAAAATGGGAGCCATTTAGACTTTCAAATACGCTTTTAAAAACAGACAATGCCATTGGAAACAGACTGTCTGCTATTAAGTGTGATGGAGAAACCCTTCGCCTGGAGGCCGGGGCAGCTGCGAGGGTTGGGAGGAGGGGAGAGGGAGCCCTGAGGCAAGGAAGGGGGAAAAACTGAAGAGGATGCCTGGACTCCCCCCAACAGGGAGGTCTGGGGGAGTTCGCTCAGAACCCAGAAGTGCTGCACCCCACTCTGTGCTGGGGGAGCAGAAGCTGGTGGCGGTGAAAAACGTTGTCGCGACTAGCATTGTGAGGTGCCTGGACACCTTACATCGATTTTCTTGAATTCTCATAGCAGTCTCAGGAAGTCCGAGAAAGAGAAAATGCACTGAGCTGTGCACCTGAAAATGACCTTGAGGATTTGCCAGGAGCAGCGGGCTCTGTGTTGGGCCTGCCCGCGCGCACAGAGGCAGCAGCTCTGAGCGAACAGCAGGGTGCCGTCCAGTCATCAGAGCCACCTCCTTCGCTCTGAGTCAGCCTCCCTCGTGCTGGGGCTTGGGAAGCAGACCGGCCAGAGGAAACCTGTTCTGGAAGAAACACGCTTGGTCGCGTGCAGCATTTCTCAAAGCCTGAATCGTTTTTAAAAGGAAGTGATCAAAATACATCCACTTGCTTTTCAAAACGGCTTACGTATTTTTCTATTGATCAGCCAGCATAGTTAACATCTAATCTTCACGTGGGAAGAGAACATTCCCTTGGATATTCTAAAAGCCCCCGTATTCGCTGAAGAGAGCGGTTTGCTTCCTCCTTTCTCTTCCTTCCTTTGCAAAATCCATCACCCAAACCGACAAAATTAATAACAAAACAAAACTCATCAAAAACCCTGTGTTGAGAGTTTTTAAGACAATTGCATCTGGCATGAAGCAGGGTATTCAGTGAAATGGCCTTAACCTTCCATCCCAGCATCTGTTTCACACGGGGATCTTCGTCTGCCTCGGTACCTGCACAGGCCAGATACGGCGTGACAGCGACATTTCTAAAATTAAGACATGAAGCCTTCATTTGTGTGTGTGTGTGGACCTGCTCGATTCTAACAACCTGACCACAGGTCTCAGCAAACATAGCTTTGCCAAAGTTGGTGAGCAGCCCAGCGTGGTTTATCTCTGGCCTGCAGCTCTTTCCCTGAATTCAATACTGCAGGCACAATTTAATGCAAACCCAATTTATGACTGAATGCTCTGGGGACCATAGTGGGAGATTGTTACATTATTCTTTCTAATCCTATTTGTGTTTTAATTTGCTAAGTCTGTAATGAGGCGCATGCTTTGAATAGATTCAAGATCTTTCACATTGCTTCTGACTTTGTTTAATATAATAGATTTTACAGTTTGCATTAAATACCCAGGTGCTACGGTCAGTATTATCTCTCTATTTTCTCAACTAGAGTGACTAAAATTACACCGTGGAAGTAATTGTGTACATGCTTCCTTGTTTATTGTAATGGTTTATTTCCTATTATAATTCTTGATTTGAATTACATCTAGTTCTCCAAAAGCCAATTCCTGTGGGCTCCTCCTTCCCCTTCCCACACAACTGTTAGTCTCCAAAGAGAGTGACAATTGACTCTATTGAGAAATAATAGATTAAGCTTTCTAGTCTAAGTTATGACACTTCAATTAAACAGAAAGGGAGGAAAAGTGAGGAAGAAAGGAAGAAGGGGAGAGAGGGAGGGATAAAAGGAGGGAGAGAAGGAGGGAGAGAAGGAGGAAGGAAGGAAAGGAAGAAGGAAGGTTGAGAGGGAGGGAGGGAGGGAGGAAGGTTGAGAGGGAGGAAGGAAGGGAGGGAGGAAAAAAGAAAAGGAGAGAAGGAGGGAGGAAAGGAGAGAGGGACACAAGGAGGGGGAAAGAGAAGGAGGGAGGAAGAGAGGGAGGGAGGGAGGAAGGAAAGGGGTCACCACACTCACTATTTTTTTTCTGGCGTTTGGCTCCAACATACCATCCCTAATCCAAGCTGCTATATCAACCACCTTCACTGGGTGTCATTTTCTGTCCCTAACTATGTTAGAGCCAATTATAGCTAAATTCGCTGTTCTGTATGCACAATCAAAGGGCGTCTGGAATGCATTTTGCTATTTTCTGAATCCTATTATTGCAGACGTGTTTATTACATTCCGAAGATGGCTTTCTGAAATTACATTGGAATTGTGCAACCCACCTGCCATTGACAAACAAAAGGGCCTAAACATTTCTTAACAAGGAGAAAGTTCATTTAACTTTCCCCAGGTTGTCTTCCCCCCTAACCATTTGTTAGGACTCGCTGGTCGAGCCCCCATATATTTGTGAAAATATCAAAGCTCTCCTGTTAACGTTTACTTTAAAATTAATAACAGCACAGCAGGTCCAAAAGGAATTGTAAATAAACTACTGCCATCTGGGGTAGATGCTCACTGCCATGTTCATGGTGACATTTTCCCAGGCCACGTAGAAAGGGATTGTAGAATGGATCCTAAATTATAAGTATTTGGTCACCCTGAAATAACTCCTCTAGGCTGCCTGTCCAAAGGGGAAAAAAAATCAAGTTATGGCTTTAGATTTCATTTGGGGCCATTTGAAGAGGAAAGTGAGTGCCGTTGGAAAGACACACGATATCTATTGGAAAACGCAGCACCTCGTCATTAATTATTAAGGGAGAAATGGAAGTGTTTCTAAACCACATGCTTCTCTTTTCCCTTCTACCGAAGTTTATCCTCCTGAGTGCCCCCAACCCCAGCTTACTTTATTACTGGCATGTGCCTGGCAGAGCCCCGGGATATTACTACCTTTTTATTTGCTATTTTTACAGGGCCCAACAAAGTGCTTTTAAAATATAGAACCACTTAATTCAAGTCAAGCTTCTTCAATACTCCTTTCATTCAAGCCCTTTCTAATTTGTTTTCCACCAGCCAGGAGCCCGGAGAAGACACTGTGATTTATGTTTTCATTTATTTATTTTATTTGGGCTTTTCATTTAAGAACAGAAATTCTGCACAGCCCCCACTGCCCTCAGTCCCGCATCATCTCTCCCGCTCCACCCTTTGTGTCCGGATCATTAAGATCCCCTCCAGGCCAGACCTTGGAGCTTTAAACAATTGACTGGGAGCTTGCACCCTGGTCTGGAGGAAGCTGGGTCTGGTGTGCTTCCAGGCACACCAAGGTGGGGGGTCCTTACACCACCCGGGGTGGAAACAGGCCTTTAGATGGCCGGCTCCTGGAGAACAGGCTCTTCCTTTCTCTTCCTTCAACTCTCTCCTCCTACCCGGTACAAAGCCCCCACACAGAGCCCTGGGTGAGGGTAGCCTTCCCCCAATGGCGAAAAACGCTTTGCCACCGAGCTTACCTTTCCACGCAGATTAAAGGTGTGTGCTTTGGCAGCAGGAAGGATAGTACTGTTCACATCAACATATCACTTTGGTCTGGGCACTGGGCATGGGGTGGAGGAAATTCTTACATGATATTTGAGTCCTTGGGCTGAAGTCCTGCAGCCATGGGTTTAAGTCTCAGCTCCACATCCCACCCACTCGGTTTGAGTGAGTGATTTCTCCTCTCTACCCTGATTCATGGATCCAGCCAATCAGTCAGAAAATGCTTATTAGTCACCTACTATATGCCAGGCACTGAGGTAGGCAGAGTAGGTAACAGGTAGCAACACAGATATGATTCCTGCCCTCACTGACTTAGTGGGGCCAACAGATAGACAAGCATTTTCAGTAAAATGTGACAGGCAGAATATTAGGTGAAACCAAGGAAGCTTCCAGAAAAAAAGGGGGGGAGGGGGGTTGGCGGATAGATACATGACACGAAATCAGTATCCTCCAAGGTAAAACAGGAGGCAATGTAATTCCTGTCTCATGGGGGTGCTATGCGAATAAGATCACGTATAATGGGGCTTTGCATGGATCCCCACAAAAAGTAAAAACTCGGTTAAAAAAAATGGAAAGCAAGTATTGCCATTATTGCTAAGTACCACCCAGGGTTCCAAAGAAATCAGTATTAGAGAACCACACTTCCCCTTTTAGAAGACACAAGCTTTACCCCGTAGTTCTAGTGCTTTTTAATAGGATTAAATAATTTTTATAGAACACTAAAGTAAATTTGAAAATAAATGAATGCAAACTAATAGGCTCTTTCATGTAAAAATGTCTAGCAATTGACTTTCTAGCAAACACCAGCTTCTCTAAGATGGGAAGAACCAGGTGAGTCAGTTCCACCCACTTCAAAAGAGGATTCATTTCCCACATGAGCTGGGGACGTTCCCAGCAGAAGCGTGTTCCTCCAAAGACTGCCAACCAGTTTCCAAAAGGAAACACACTCACTTTCATTTAAAGATAGCCCGGAAGCATTTCTGGGTGAATATTTTTAAATATGTCATATAAGTCATAAGTTTAGAAATGCATTCCCACAGAGGCAGCTTTGGCTCCACTATCCCCAAAGAAAACCTCCTTAGGAGACCCGTCCAGCAAATACTTGTTAGGTACCTACTGTCTGCCAGGCGCTGAGTTGCTCTGTCTTGATGGATGCAGTGTGGGTAATGGAGTTCTCCAACACAATTCCTGAAAATAATAATGTCATCCAGTGTTCATGCCATGGACTTCGATTACTGACCCAATGTCACAGATGTTGGAGGAAAATCGTCTGTCAGTTCAGCTGTAGCGGCGTTCATCTTATGGGAGGAAGAAGACTATCTTCATTTCAGCAAATACTTAGATGCACCATTTCGGTGCCTTCGGCTGGGGTCCAAGACAGGGGTTGCTCTGCCTAGTATCTTTGGAGAGATTTTGAGGTTCAAATGGAGCAGCCTGAGAAGCAGAGAGAGGGGAAAGGAGGTTTTGGAGGGAGAAGGACAGAGCAGTTGGTGGGAGCTGTCTAAGAGGAAAGAAAGCTGGTAAAGAGGTTTACCTTGAGGTGGGTCCGGTAGAGGAACAATTCCCCAAAATGATGTTCAGTGTTCTTAGCAGTTAGTTGTCTCCCAAGCTGGGTTGCCAAGTAACATTTGCACAAACACCTACATGGAACTGTCACCATAGGTCTGTGAACATTGCATTGTGTGAGTAGTTAGGAGAGACCCTCAGGGAAACTAGGGGTGTCTTGGTGGCCGCAAACAGAGAAGAAATAGCAGCCATGGGGGTCCAAGTGAGATCCAGAAGTCAGTAGGAACAGGTATTAGAGGAAAAGGCCCCCAAGAACGTGATTCCCTAGAAAGTCACAGAAATCATGGGCAAGGCAACAACACCCATCCAGCACATGGACAAGAGGATCAGAGCCGGTTTTATCCCACCTGGGCCACATTCTACATGTAAACTACATGTAAACTACATGTAAACTACATGTAAACCACAGCACGCCCTTCATCCTCTCATTGGGAATTCTAAACCCAGGTAGCCTGAAAATTTAAGCAGCCCCTACTGGGTGAACCCTCACTTCAGGTTTTAGAATAACTGGCCACGCAGAGCTATTCTTTTTTTAGCATTTCAGGGAGGCCAGCTTGGCTCATCTGTACTATCCCTTTAAGGAGTACTATCCCTTTAAGTAGTTAATAGTACTATCCCTTTAAGTAGGAGAACCATGTCATCAATGAATGGTTGCTGATTTAATGACTAATTTATAGCAGAGTCTCTAATGACCTAATAGCTCATTAGGGTTGACTGAGCCAGCAGGGGTCTTGGAAAATGTTTTTTACTCCACTCAGAGGCTTGTGAGTTTTCCTGTACATACATCAGACGGGGGCCCAGGTTATGACACTTACAAATGTGAAACCACAGCAAGAACAGGATGGACCTATACGGCTAAAAGGACAGATGTAGAACCCACATGACAGATTTATAACACTGCCAAAATCGTATGATGGGAAGCGAGAGAGAAACATGCTCAAGACCAAATGGGTTCCCAACAGGTAAGGTCTTACGCCAAGAATTGAGTCGTCACCATGGTACGTGGGAACAGCTCAGAGGGAGTAAGTTCACCACTTGGCCATCATTTAATAAATCAATTTTTATTAAATACCTATTACTCATAAGGTAGTATATATAAATGCTTTATAGATGTTGTAGCAATTTATACAATTGTTATGGTCTTTTCACATATAAGAAAATCAAGCCTCTAGCTAGTTAAGAGGCTCAAGAGAGTTACATAATCTACTAGAGGCCCAGTGTATGAAAATTCATGCACTGGAAGGGGGTCCCTCAGCCTGGCCTGCACCCTCTCACAGTCCGGGAGTCCTCAGGGGTGAGAGGGGACCCAGTGATCAGCAGAAGGTGATGCCCCATAACAACTCTGCTGCTGCCACAGCTGGCAGTGCAAGCCTCAGCCAGCCCTGGTTACCTGAGCCTCGGGCGGTCCTGGGTGGCTGGGGGGCTGCCATCCAAGGCTTGCCTGTGTCTTGGGCAGGCCCTGGGGGGCTGGGGGCTGAGAGTGGGTCCAGTTGCACTGGGTGCCTGCCACCCCAACCCCCTGGTAGGGCTGAAAAGACTGGGGGACTCCGGCAGGGCTGAGGGGACTGGGCACCGCCATCTTGTGGCAATGGGTGCCACCATCTTTGTGATGGTGTGATGGTCAATTTGCATATTCTCTCTTTCTTAGATAGAATAATAATAAAAGCATAATATGCTCATTAGACAGGACGTCCTTCCAGACAACCTTCCAGATGAAGCCAGGGCTGTGAGGGAAGCCTGGGTTCCAGTGGCCAGAGGGAAGCCCAGGTCCTAGGAGCCAGAGGGGAGCCAGGGGGAAGGAAGGCCTACTCTTGCACAAATGCCATGCATCGGGCCTCTAATATATAAATAATATACTGTATATGTGCCAAGTAAGGAACAGATCTGGGACACAAACCCAGGCCTTTCTCCAAAGTTTCTGTTATGTTTCTCAGCACATTGTCCCCTAGAGGGTTCAGACAACTCAAGCATCTTGTTTCTTGAAAATAATCGTGTCTAATGATATAAAGAAAGGTGATTGCTGTTGATATCCAATCAGAAAGAAACAGCCAGTCCTGATAGGGTAAATAATTAAAATATTCAGGTAAGCCCCAAGGGACAGTGTGAAGAATTCTCATTCAAGCTCCTCTTTCCACCTTAGCCCTCCACTCCCGGGCTGTCACTAGGATGCTCCGTGGATGAATGAGTTCCCTTCCTGCCAGCAACCTTCATCCGCCGATGGAGCTGGAACTGCCGAGAACCAGAGAGATGAGAAGCAAAGACCTGGAAGACTGATCTGTGGCAGCAAAGTGTCTCTAGAGACATTTGAGAAGATACTAACGTTTCTGTCTAACACAACCAATCCCATCTTATGTGTAAGTGAAGCTGTAACTGAAAGCAATCATCACAGAAGCAACTTGATGTATCAAGAGCATGGCCAACTGATCGATTTTTGAAAGACAGGCATGTCCATAAATTTGGCCAAGATATTTATTCTCCAACTTCCATCCACCAGGGATGAGGGCTGGTCCCAGGGGCATTAATTCCCTGGCACTTCATGCTCCAGCTGGCCCAGGGCAGGCCCTCTGGGGAGACGCCCGCTGAAGGATGCTCAAGACAAGTGCCAAGGGGATGTGGGCATGTCTTGGACAACGTCTGCTACACCTGCTTTTTCCCTAGAATGACCAGAACAGCCCCAAGCCCACATCTGTTAATGAGCATACAGAATAGGAACGTGTTACCTTAGTAGCGTGTGGCTGACACACCCTCTCCAGTACCGGGAGAGTATATAACCTGAGTGTAAACATGCGGAAATATGTTGGGCCGTGGAGAGGCAGCTGTTCATCTCTCTTTTAAAGGGTCCAGGCAATGTGGGTCGACCTCCACTACAGAACAGGCATATATTAGCTGATATAACCCTTTAACGGTTTTTCAGTACCCAACTATATGTTCTGTTATAAGGAATAGCAAATGTTTAATCATAAATATTTTAATGGCTTCAGGGATTCATGGTATCCAATGACCGTGTTAAATGATAATAATCACATCTGGTTTATTACTATAGTAATTCAGCAGCTTCTCTTCAGCAGTTATTTTTTATTATATGTGCTGTGCTACTGTCATGGCCATTTATAGCAGTAATATTTTAAAGTGGCTCATTTGTTTGTTTAAGGACAGCTTCACAGTATATTTCTGTATTAATATACATTTCACACTACTATTTCCAAGCTGCCACTGGAAAATTGATCCTGGCCCGTTGTGACTGGAGAGGTCGGAAGACACGAGAAATACCGGAGCAGAGATGGAGTGGGCGCCCCGACGGGGCTGTCCTGGCGCCAGTGGGGTTATGACAACTGCCATGGAGCCTGATGCATCATGAAGAAGTACACGAAGACAGAGTTAAGAAATGGTAACGCTAAATAGAAGGCCCTAGATTTGGGGAGACATTTCAAGGGAAATACCATCCCGGACGCCAAAGCATCTGGGAAGAACCCACAGACGCACGCCTTGCAAAGCCCGGGGTGTTGATCAGGGTTTGGCAGGCACACAGTTGCAATAACAAAGCAATAGCGAGGGGGCGAAGAGGGAGAAATGTGAACTCACAAAAGGGAAACAAGGGCAGATCAAGGTTATCCACTGGGTGGCTTACACACCGACATCAATTTCAACTCTGCTCCAAGGAGGCGCTGGGAGCCAGTTGCAGAGGCCGGAGAGCACCGCCCCATCTGCATGCTTTCCTCTGAGGGGCTCAGGGCAGCAGGGGCTACACGGGGGTCGTGTGTGACGCCTGCTGCACTTTTGTCCCGTATGTTGCTTGCGAGAAGGTCAGTCTTTTTTTTTTTTTAAAATATAGTTTATTGTCTTTTCACAGAGAGGAAGGGAGATAGATAGTTAGAAACATTGATGAGAGAGAGACCTCCTGCACACCCCCTACTGGGATGTGCCCGCAACCAAGTACATGCCCTTGACTGGAATTGAACCTGGGAAATCTCAGTCCACAGGCCGACGCTCTATCCACTGAGCCAGACCGGTTTGGGCAAGGAGGTAAGTCTTAGCCTGAAATCAGATCTTGCTCTGCAGTGGGGAGTTGGGGGGCGGGGGAAGCGGGGGTTCTGAATCACCCAGAGGAGTTGGTTTTCTGTAACCTGCTGCTCAGCCAGGCTGTGGAAATGCAGAGGAAACTGCCGGGCCCTGCTCCACTTCCTCCTGGCTGGGTCCTGATTGGCAGGGTGGCGGAGGGCAAATGGCCTCTGCGGCTATGAGTGATGCATGGCTGTAAAATGGCCTGTAACCAGAGTGCCACCTGACACGCCTGCTGATTTAACGGACACCCAGGGTGATGTGTGCCCAGAGACGCTTAAGCAAACACGTGCTGGGTTGGGAGGCTAGTTTACTCAGCAATCACTTCTCTCGCTCGTCTTCTGCATTTGATTTTACTTCATCATAAAAACGAGGAGAGTACAACTGTGATTCCCTTTTTTATAACCAGGAAGATTTACTCATTGCGCCAGCAGCTCCACCTTTTTCCCCTTTGGAGATTCTGGTCCCCTTCGCCCTCTTCCCTCCTGCAGGGGCGCTGAGGTAGACCTGCCAGAGCCCAGGCAGCGTTGGCAAGCGCAGCCACATGAATGAGTTGCCTCTTGGGAGCGGATGGGTTGTGGTCTAGCTGCTTGGGCATCTGGTGGATTAGGAAAAGAAAGTCCTGAGGTCGCATTTCATGGCTGAAATGGGAAGATGTCTGCTCAGCTACAAATCAGCAAAGGCCCCAAAGTCACGGTACATGATCTGCTCTTGATGGTCCTCAAACTCAAAGGCTCCCAGGAGCTTACTGGTTTTTTCTGACCCATTGCTATGCCCATAACAGCGATGCCTAATGAAAAGTTAGATTTGGGCCTGGAAACTTAATTGAGATGATTTTTATAGCGCTACTGAATGGTCAGTAGAGGAATATGAATTTTACGGAATGCAAGTTTTCTCAAATAAATTGATCAGAAATCCGTAAGACATCATAGAGTAATTCCTGGCTCTATCTGTAGAAAACATCCCATAGGTCCACTTGACTTCATATTCCAAGCTAAGTCAGGGGTGGCAAATCAAACCCCATTTTTCCCACTGGATTTCAGCTGGGTCCCGTAATCTCTTTCACAGGGGCCGCCAAGCAGGAACCATGTGATGACCTGAATTGGCACTCAAGATAAGACTTATGTGCCGCTCCTGTTCTGGAACTTTTAGCTCTTTAAGAAGACGAGTTTGTAGAACTTCCCACCTTTTCGCATGGCCTCTATTTTTCTTTTTTAGAACTAGTGAAATTATCTGTTTTTCAAAGAGTGTGTAAACCCATCTGATCCTGGTGCCTATTGCAATGGGAAATCTTCACTCGCCTTTCTTCTCTGGTAATCCACTCAGGTTTCAGTTCTTCTCCGGTCAGTTTTTGCTAGGACATTGTTTCTGTTAGGTTTTCGGTTTTATTGCTATGGGGCTGTAGGTAGTAGAGTCTCTTCCATTTTGAAAGCAATGGTTAAACAAAAGAATCTGTGACACAGACCATGTGGCCCCCAAAGCTCTGGCCCTAAAGGAAAAGTTTGCTGACCCCTGATGAAAACAGTGAAGGCTATACTTTTCCCTCTGAGTACAGCTTTCACTCCGTTTCATAGATTCATGTAAAGTGTTCTACTTCCTCTTGCTTCTTAGAAATTTTATAATTTTCTCCTTTACCAAAGGGCTATTCAAGAGTGTAGAGTATTTGAGTTTTCTTTCTTTGCTTAATCCCTTCACCGTTTTCACCCAACTCCCATCCCCTGCTCCCTCTGTTTCTATGGTGGCTGTGAAATAAGTTCCAAACAAAGAGTGTATCAGAAAAATAAAAATAATAATTTAAAAATTTAAAGAGCATATTGCATAATGTCTAAGTATATTTTATTCACCTTTTGTGTATTCATGTCTGATGTTATCAGCTTATAATAAGAGAATGTGTCCAATCTCTATTCTCTAGCTTGATGTATTCCCTTCCAATCCTTTCTGTCTGCTCCTGGAGGCACTGGGGCTTACTACCAATATAGTATTTTTTTTAACTTTCTAAACCCACTCTCCTGAACACATTTTTGTCACTGACGATTTTTTTGAGATATAATTGTCACGTAACATTGTGTAAGATTAAAGTGTACAAGGTGATTTGATAATGTATATACTGAAAATGATTACTACCAGAGCATTTGCTAACACTGCTATCATACCACACAGCTGTGAGAATAATTAAGATCTAGTCTCTTAGCAACTTTGAAGTCTATAATACAGTATTGTTGACTATAATCACTACATAGTGGATTAGATCTCCAAGATATATTTATCCAAAAGTTGCAGAGATATGGAAACACTGGTCTCAGGGTCTCTCCATCTCCCCTCCCAAGTTCTGCCTGCTGCAAAGCCATGCTCTCCATCATTGTTAGATCCTGCCTCCCTCTCGTCCACGTCTTCTCCTCCAGTCACTCCAAACACAGTCTTCTCTCCCACTCAGGTCTCCCTTCTTGTTTGGAGGAAGGGGTCTGATAGTCTCTCAGAGCCCATAACCCAACACAGCGTAGATTTCCCATCAGTGTTTTTGGGCGATGATGGTGGGGATCTCTCAGTAATGCTGATGCGATAAGGACTGCTCTCTTCCCGGGGACAGTGACACCTTAAATAAAGATGCTGGAAGAGTGTGATGCTTAACTTAATGGGTGAGTTACTGAGACTGGAACACTAATTCTGTGTTACAGAAAGAGAAACTGACAAACTGCAGCAGTGGGAACACCATGTGAATCTCTGCTATGCCTAGTCCTAGAAGGTCTAAGTCAGCTTCTCAGAAGGAATGGTCTAGGCCATGGAGCCATTCTTTTTTTTTTTTTCCAATATATTTTATTGATTTTTTACAGTGAGGAAGGGAGAGGGATAGAACGTCAGAAACATTGATGAGACAGAAACATCGATCAGCTGCCTCCTGCACACCTCCTACTGGGGATGTGCTCACAACCAAAGTACAAGCCCTCGACCGGAATCAAACCTGGGACCTTTCAGTCCGCAGGCCGATGACGCTCTATCCACTGAGCCAAACTTGTTTCGGCCATGGAGCCATTCTTCATGCCACATGCAGGGCCCATTCTTGGTCACAGGCCAGGTGACTGGTGATGGGCTCCTGCCCTATTTTAGGAGACAAATTCTGGCACCTGCATTGAGAACAGACTGTGATGGGGCAAGGACAGAAGCAAGGAGACCAGGTTCGATAATCCAGGTGAGCAGCGATGGCAGTTGGGAAAGAAGTGGAGGTCATGGGGGTAGTGAAAAGTGGGGGGGGGGGTGTCCTGGGTGTCTTTTGAAAATCTTTGGAAATGAAATTCTCCCTCAAGACAATTGAGCTTAATTCTGCACAGTTACTGGTCATGGCTGTATGTTACTCAAGGGGATTTACTTAAATGTGGAATCCATGACTAGAATGTGGTGGTGCTGGAGTTTGTGGAAAGACAAAGATGTGTCTGGCTTTTAATCTAATTCAACTCCCTTGTGGGTCATCTTCTGAAAGGAAAAACCCCTGCAGGTTCTGGTTGCACTCTACACTCACACTTCCCACAGCAGCGAGCATGCCTTCTCTCCAAACACATCCTCTTCCCCTCCCTCCTGAGCTCTTTGTAAATGTCCTGGGGACACTCCAAAGCTGTGGGGACCGACAAATTGTGAGTCCTTTAATTGTCACCCTCCAGTGCTTCTGGAAAGCCAGAAACCCAGCCGGCTGGCCACATGGAGACACTCCTGCCGGGCCTGGGCCGCAGGCCAAGAGCAGGTTGTGGAGTTTGCAGCTCAGCCAGGGCGGAATGCTGGAGTCCAGTCAAGAGAACAGATGTGCGTTATGGACCAATCTGACCACAGAGAAACATTTCCCCGTACCTTTTAAAGGTGCACAATTGCCTGCTTAGGCTAGGGCAATTTGACATACATTACCTTATTTATAAACAGGTGGAGAGAGAGAGAGAGAGACAGGGAGGGAGAAGAGAGAAAGAGAGAGAGAAGAGAGAAAGGGGGGTGGGTTTCCTTCCCTAAGGGTATGCAAACAGTCAAAGAGCAAGCCAAGGAGCTCAGAAATGCTGCAGAGCAACCTCGGGAAATGGCCGTGGAAAGGGCCCAACAACACATTAATGGCCCGATGTTACCCTACCTAGGCCAGCAGCAAGAAGCTATCGATCATCTGTTCAATCTTCACTTCAAGGCGCGAGTGGAGCCATCTTTACACGGGGGACAAAAGCTTCTGTTCCATTTAAAGGAGCCCGCCCCTGCAAACCTTTCACTCTCTCCTCCAACACCTACCCATCATCTGTTCTTCTTAATAGCACCTGCTACTTCTGGTAATTTCTCAGAATCCTAAGCAAGTGGCAGCATATTTGTTCTTAAGACACTTAAAATAGAGCTGGGGAGACCAGATGTCTCTTAAGTGAAACACCCAAGGCAATCTGTGTGTGTGTGTGTGTGTGTGTGTGTGTGTGTGTGTGTGTGTCCTTAATTTTGCAAACAGACCAAACGGTGGAACAACTGAACAACTGCTTGCTATGACATGCGCTGACCACCAGGGGGGCACACGCAAAACATGGCAGGCGTTGTCCGTGGTGGGATGGTGGAGCAGGTGGCGGGGGCACCAGACCAAGGTGGGGAGCCAGTCGCTGTCATCAGGGCAAGCCGCTGAGGGTTACTGAAAATTCTTTGCTCTCACATGCCTTGGTCCTGCCCAGTGCTTGCACCCACTGCTGGCACCTGGTGCTGGCCCCGATTGCTCGGTGCCGTCAGCAGGTGTGAGCGGCCATTGCTGGCCTTGATCGCCCCAGAGGTCTTCTCCACCTCCCCCTGCTCCTGAGGGGCAACTGGGATAGTAGCCGCCACTTCCACCTGCTGATGGCCCTGGCCCCACTTGCACCTGCTGCTGGCACCAGCCCCAATTGCTCTGCACTGTCAGCGGGTGCAAGTGGGGCCAGCACTGTCAACATGTGGGAGTGGCCGTGTTAGCGGGTGTAAGCAGGGCTGGTGCCGTTAGCACATGGGAGCAGCAGCAGCAGGAGCAGGCCTGGCAGCGGCGGGAGCAGGTCTGCCAGCCGACGGGAAACCGGGGGCCACAGTGGGTGGGACCGGGTGGGGCGCGGAAGTGGGCCAAGACCCACCCTTCTGCCCACCGCAGCCTCGGGTGCCCACAGTTCCTTTCAAGGTGCACAAACTTGTGCATTGGGACCCTAGTCTATATAAATAAAAGCCCAGTTACCATTATGGCAGAATAACCAGAATGACTGGTTGACCAGTCGCTACAATATGTACTGACCACCAGGGGGTAGACGCTCAACACAGCTGCCCCCATAGTGGGAAGGCCACTTGGATGAGTGGTGCTCCCACAGCGGGCCAATCCCTGTAGGCCATGCTCCCCACCAGTGCATGAATACATGCACCAGGCCTATAGTAAAGTAATAATGCTGAGAGAGAGGAAGGAATTCATCAGTGAGACCAGTCCTATATTCTCTCCCCTCTGCCTGGCATGTTCCATTGACTACCACTATCCACCCACCTTCTGCCATCTCACGCCACATACCTGGTGATTGCCATATTTTCCTTTAAGACTAAACTGGAAGGAGGGGGGGGTCTCTTGTTTAAAAAACAAAAAATACCTGTTGTTTAACAATCTAAGGTATGAGGAAGACACACAGTTTGATGTCTTCCCCTATTCTCTAAAATGTGGTCCTGCAAGAGGCCATTTGCTTTGGGGAAAAAAAAATTCACACCTGCCAACTTAACATTTCCAAAAGGATGACTCCACTTGGTTTCACAGTGAATTCCTTCCCTTTTAGGACCTTCAGGACTCCTCCTCCAGGAAGCCCTGGATGCACAGGTTCTATTGTCTCTGTAGACTCCTTAGCACACCATGGGTACCCCTCCCTCAGCATTACGGCATTTTCTTTTGGCAAGAAGGAGGTGGCTGAAACTATACCAAAGCCTGTTTATAACAGATGGCATCAGCCGGTGTTATAAAATGTACGCTATCTGTCAATAAAATAAAATGATCAAAGCAAAAACAAAAACAAAAAACACACAGTACATTTATTTCTAGACTCTGCCATTTCACCAGACCATAAAAGAAGGTTGTATTTGCATCAAATACTTTAATTCTTAAACCAGTGTTGGATTTTGCTCTTCCTTCTCTAACAGGAGGCCAATCTATCCCACATTCTACACAATTGTGGCAATTCTAGCAGAAGAAAGGGGGAAGCAAATTTAGTGTTTATGAATGTGTGGAGCTATGTAGATAAATGGCCAGTTTCCCACTTCTGGGCGTGGGAGCAGGAACAAAAACACCCTCCTTAGATAAGAAGTGAACGATTCCTCCCAGGATTGGAAGGGAGCTCTTCCTCCTCTTCTTCCTCATGGGATGACTGCAGCATTATGTTCGAGAGCCCTAGGTTGCAGTGAGAACATCGTCAAGATATGGAATTTTTCTTATATGTGATGCTTCTCTAGTTCACTGTGTGAGAAAATTTGGTTAAGAAATTGGTTTGTATATGTTGAATCTTTGGTTAAAAAAAATGCCATTATTCAAACACTTGTGATTAGTTTTACTTGTTTAATTTTTCATTTTAAATTCATTTTACTGAGGTATAATTACATACAATAGAATGCCTCTACTTTAAATATACAATTTAATGAGTTTTGACAAATGTATATGTCCATCCTATAACAATCACCTCAATAAAGAAACAAACTATTCCCAACATCCCAAAATTTTTCCTTTTACACTGTTGCAGTTTTCTCCACCCCTAAATCCTATAAAACCACTGCTCTGCTCTCTGTCATTATAGATTAGTTTTGCTTTTTTATGATGAAGTAGAAATAAAATCATTCATTATATGTAGTCTTTGGTTCATGGCTCCTTTCTCTCAGCACAAGGTGTTTGAGGTTCATCTGGTTCATCTGTGTTATTTCGTGCACCAATAGTTCTTGTCTTGACCATATATGACAAACTTGCAACATCCTTCTCAGAGGGCAAAAACTAAATCCATTTTTCCTAAGCATGGGAACAAGACAGGGGTGTCTGCTTTCACCACTTTTGTTCAACATAGCACCTCGGAAGTCCTAGCCATAGCAATCAGTCAAGAAGAAAAAATAAAAGGCATCCAAATTGGAAAGGAGGAAGTAAAATTTATTTGCAGATGGCATAGAATACCCTAAAGACTCCATAAAAAAACTACTAGATTGCCAAAACCGGTTTGGCTCAATGGAGAGACTGTTGGCCTGTGGACTGAAAGGTCCAGGTTTTCCAGTCAAGGGCATGTACCTTGGCTATGGGCACATCCCCGGTAGGGAGTGTGCAGGAGGCAGCTGATTGATGTTTCTCTGTCATCGATGTTTCTGACTTTATATCCCTCTCTCTTCCTCTCTGTGAAAAATCAATAAAATATATTTTTAAAAACTACTAAATTTAATAAACGAATTCAGCAATGTAGCATGATACAAAATTAACTCCCAGTAATCTATGGCATTTTTATACACCAATAATGAATTCTCAGAAAGAGAAATGAAAAGCACAATCCCATTTATCATTGCAATAAAAAAATTAAGATACTTAGGAATAAACTTAACCAATGAGGTAAAAGACCTTTACTTAAGAAAATACAGGATACTGAAAAAAGAGATAGAAGATATAAACAAGTAGAAGAATATACTGTGTTCATGGTTGGTAGAACCAACATCATTAAAATGTACATACTACCCAAGGCAATCTACAGATTCAATGCAACCCCTAATAAAATACCAAAGGCAAAAATCACAGATCTGGAACAAACACTCCAAAAATGTATACGGAACCAAAAAAGACTCCAAATAGCTGCAGCAATCTTGAAAAAAAAGAACCAAGTTGGAGGAATCACAATACCAAATATCAAGTTATACTGCAAAGCCACTGTACTCAAAACAGTCTGGTACAAGAACAGGCATATATCAATGGAACAAAACAGAGAACCCAAAAGTTAACTCAAGCCATTATGCTCAATTAATACTTGACAAAGGAGACAAGAGCATACAATGGAGTAAAGACAGTCTCTTCAATTTAAAAGGTATTGGGAAAATTGGACAGGTACATGCAAAAAATAAAAAAATAAAACTAGACCATCAACTTACATCATACTCAAAAATAAACTCAAAATGGAAAAAGACTTAAATATAAGTCATGGAACCATAAAAATCTTAGAACAAACCTTGGGCAGCAAAACCTCAGACATCTCTCATAGCAATATGTTTAATGATACATCTCCTAAGGCAATGTTGATTTAATTCATTGGATTTTAAAATATCAAATATTAAAATTTGAATTCAGTAAATTTTTAAAAATATGGTCAATGCTGTTAAAGACAGATCAAATTATAGAATATGTAAACAGACCTGGAGGGGTAGCTCTGTTTGTTAGAGTTTTGTACCAATACAATTGGATACGTCAAGGGACACATACCAATGAATGAATAAATAAGTGAAACAACAAATTGATGTTTCTCTATCTATCTATCTATCTATCTATCTCTCCTCTCTCTAAGTCAATAAAAATAAAAATAAAAACAGCTCTGAAAGAAAGTACCCTCACCAGGCACAGCCCTTAGACAGCAGAGACTGGGCATGACTCAGGCTTCTCTACCCAATGCCTGACACTCATGGGCTCCCAGAGTACACATTCATGGAAAGAAGGAAAGAAGGAAGGAAGGAGGGAGAGAGGAAGGGAAGGACGGAGGGAGGGAGGCAGGGAGGGAGGATTTATGGTGGCAACATAAAACAAAACAGCTTTATGGATATTTCTGCTATCCCCAGAAGAGCTATCTATTTCCCCAAATTTATTCGAACTCACCATAGTTGCCAGGTGTTTCTTTCCTTACATGAAATAGCAACTTGGACTAGAACCAAAAGGTTCTTATCATCCTTCAGCGAAGGCCAAGTCTCAGTAGAGGGGGCTCCTGTCTGAGTTCCTATCTGCTCTATGCCTCAGTTTCCTGATGTGTATTTAATAGCATTTCATGAGGCATCATTGAGCGAATGCTTCCACAATCTTAAGTGGCCGGAAACATTTCTCCTGGACCCCACTCACCGCTGGATTGTGACTGCTCACTTTTCCAGGAAGGAAGAGACAGCAGCAGCTGACTCATTGCCCTCAGCCGCTGCAGGCGGCTGCTGAGACGTCTACATTCTCACCCGAATGGTCCATCAGGCCTGACCCCTCTCTGCCTCTGAGCCAGTGGGGGGCAGTGCCCTCTGTGACTGGCCTGGGGAGATGCCCAGGCAGGAGCTCTGCCCAGGAACCAGACACAGGGCCAGACAGCACAGACCCCCAGTCCTGTACACACACACACACACACACACACACACACACACACACACACCCACATCACCTCTGAGGAAAACTAGTCCCTCTCTCTTTTAGCTTTTCCCAAACATTTTTCTCTTCAACATGCATCCTCTACAAGCACATTTGTCCCCTGAAGTGACCAACATAGCTGACTAGCTGCTGGAAAGGGAAGATGAGAATAAAGAGAGAAACATCAAGGGCTAAAAGAACCAAGGGTCTCAATTAGATTAAGTGTCTGGAACATTGGACGTAATCCATTAATGTGAGTTGAGTTGTTGTTATTGTTGTATTATTATTATTATTATTATTATTATTATTATTATTATTATTCATGGGGGAGCTACAGCAGAGGAGCCCCCTTTTCCCACAGAAGTTAGAATGAGGCCTTGCCACCAGGCTGGCCACAGGGGGCCACCTTCCTTTCCCTGCTGTTCATGGAGCGCCAGCCAACTCTCAACCCATGTGAGTGCGCTGCCATCCAAGACAATTTGAATTAATTTGGGATGCAGTGCCAAATGTTTAACTGAAATCAAGATGCAAACTTCTCTTCATCTACTCGTTTTTAAATCCTGTCAAAAATAAAATAAAAGCCATTAAGCTTGTCTGGCAACATTTGTCCTTTATGCACCAAGCTCTTCATTGTTCTTGATTCCCTCATCCTGCTCCCCTCCCACCTCCTCCCACCCCCAATATCTGTTCTGTTATATTTATGGTCCCTGAGCAGGCCCAGGACACTGTCAGCTTTACTGGCTTTGCCAAGTCTAAAATCCCTTTTAGGGACTTATTTTATTTAAAGAGCACCCCCATTAATGGGTTTAATGGTCTTTCAATCACTTAGTATGCATTGTCAATGAGGGAGAATCGATTTTTCTGAGAATTCCTGCTCCGGGAGGAAAACAAACAGCCTTTCCTTCCCGTTGCCATTTGGCTCACGCACAGACGCCAGACTCGCTCTGTCCTGGGCTCACTGGCTTTCCTTGCAGCAGGACTGTGAGGGATGGCCTCACCAGCCCCCACAGAGTAAGCCTTACTCCTTCTTTCTGTGTTTCCTTTCCCCTTTGAGCTTGTAACCTGATGAGCTGAGGGGACACCTTGAATGTGAACTTGGCATGAGGTTGAGTATTTGCTCTCACCAAAGACCCCCTTCCCGGGGAAGAAGCCACCCTCTTTGGGGAAGAAGCAGACCGCCACACTTGGGGCTTTACCAGACCCTCTAGGCCACAGCAACAGATGGGAAAGAATGGCTGGCATCCCAGTGGCCCCCAGACCCAGACTTCTAAGAAGAGCCCTGCCCCTCCACAATCTTGAGTTCCAGAACTTCAAGGCAATGATCCAACACATATACTCTCACTGGGGTAACTTCTAATTAGCTTAACTCTCACTGGGGGATCTCTCATTCCATAAATGTCTGTTGACGACTTTCTGTGTATAAGACATGCTTGACACCGTGGGAGATCCATGCAGGGGCATCAAGAGAATAAAACACAGCCTCAGTCTACTCAGCCTCTGTCTCTTCCAAGTTAGGACCTTTTAGGTGGTGTTAACTAAAATTCTCTCTCCCCTTCTTTCCCTCCTCCTTCTCCTCTCCCTCTCCAGCTCTTCCTCAAGAATCCTGCATTAAGTCCCCACATTCTCTGTAACAACTGCTGTATTTTATGGAGACTGACAATGAGCCAGAGTCCTCTCCTTGGCACCCTACATGCACCAGTCTACATCACCCTCACCACAAGTCTATGTAAGTGCTATTCTATTATTACTAAGCCCCTTTTTCAGAGAAGGAAGGCGAGTTTAAGAAAGGTCATGTCATTATTTGTGGAGCCAGATTCATCTGACTTGAAAAACTTTCCACTTAAACCCAACGCTTCCTATGTCTCCTCCTGCTCTTTTTAGGGTACTTTGCTCCCCAGGGAGTCCTAGCCAGCAGGTACCCACGGTCCTAAGCTAAGGTAAGTGGAACAGGCTGCCTGATGTCTGGCCAGTTAGAATAATATTAATAACTTAGCTGTCTTACAACAAGTATCCATCCTGTGCCAAACTCCTTATATACATTTTTTCCACTTAATCTTCACAACTGCCTCAAGAGATAGAGAAAAGGACAATGTGAGGTTAAGGGACTTGCTCAGTGTCTCACAATTATTAAGTAACTAGAGGCCCGATGCACGAAATTCATGCAAGGAGCTTGGCCCTCACAGCCCTGGCTTCGTCCGGATAGTCATTCTGTTGTTTGGTCTAATTAGCATATTAGCTCTTTATTATATACTAGAGGCCTGGTGCACAAAATTTGTGCATGGGGGACAGGGGATGTCCCTTAGCCCAGCCTGCACCCTCTTCAATCTGGGACCCCTCGAAGGATGTCCAACTGCCCATTTGTGTAAATGGGCAGTCGGGCATCCTTCTCACAATCCAGGACTGCTGGCTCCAAACTGCTCACCTGCCTGCCTCCCTGATTGCCCCTAACCGCTTCTGCCTGCCAGCCTGATCACCCACTAACCACTACCTTGCCAGCCTAATTGATGTATAACTGCTCCCCTGCCAGCCTGTTTGCCCCCAACTTCCCTCCTCTACCAGCCTGGTCACTCCTAACTGCCCTCCCTTGTAGGCTTGATCACCCCCAACTGCCCTCCCCTGCTGGCCTGATTGCCCACAACTGCCCTCCCCTTGCAGGCCTGGTCCCTCCCAACTGCCCTCCCCTGCTGGCCATCTTGTGGTGGCCATCTTGTGTCCACATAGGGGCAGGATCTTTGACCACATGGGGGCAGCCCTCTTGTGTGTTGGAGTGATGGTCAATCTACATATTACTCTTTTATTAGATAGAATAAAAACAATAATGATTAAATTTCTAGCACCAATTGCATGCTTATTATATGACAAGTGCTGGGCTAATGTGTGTGTGTGTGTGTGTGTGTGTGTGTGTGTATACATATATATATATGTATTTTTTAATCCTAACAAGATATTATTATTTATAGTTTACACAGGAGGAAACTGAGGCTCAAAGACTAAAGTAATCTTCCCAAGGTCACCCAGCCTGCAAGTGGTGGAGCCAGCATTTGGCCCACACTGCCTGAGGCTATGCCTGTAATAACAACGCCACAGCCACGCCCCAAAGCTCACGTCCTTTTACACCAAAGCCGCCTCCTCGCCCAAAAGCCCTTTGGAAAGTGTCCCATAAGTTTTCCCTAAACAACAGCTGAAGACAAACCTGGAGGCTTGGGGCTCCGTGGCAGGGCTGTCTCTTCACAAGCTCCCGCGCAGCACCGCAGTCTCATTTGCATTCGTCCTTTCGCAGTAGTTTCCAATTCCCAAGCAAAGCACAATTTAACTGTAAAATTCGCCTTAACTAGGCAGCTGTCTGCGGCAGTCAGGCACCAGACTCAGGTGCGACTCCCAGTAGGCGCCCCGAAGCCGCGTGCCAGCCTCCGTAAAGCAATATAAAGTCACCTCCGAGAAATTAGATGCCACTTGGAAGAGGCATATGCTGCCATGCCCGCTTGTTGACAGCTTGGAACGGCGCAGGGAGTGCCAATCATGACTCAATTACTCCCAGGACTTCTCTCCTGAAGGCCTCCCTGCCACTGATGAGAACCAGTGCAGGGAAAGCTACCAAACGTCCTGGGCCAGGAGCGTTACTGGGGATGGGATCTCGGGAGGGAGGAGTTCCAGGTTTAATTGGCTTCCCTTCACCAGTGTCAATAGCCATCAAAACGAGAGCTCCCAACACCCAACAAGCAAGATAACGCGATGCAACAAATGTCATCTGAGCCTCTGCTACACGCAGGACATAATGCTAGGGGATACGAAAGTGAATCGAAAGCCAATCTCAGCTTGACATACCCCTACAATTTAGGCAGGAACCTAGAAGTGCCAAGTAGAGTAAGAAAAAGGTATCCTTAGCAAGGTCTAAGCAATGGAGTTCAGAGACATCCTTTTAGAGGCTATAATTGAAATGAAGGGAGCAGATGATATTATTGGGAGAAAGATTATAGGGAAAGATGATAAAATGCCCAGAAAGACATTTATGCAGAGGCCTAAATCTATGGGGCAGAGGAAATAGCAAAGACATCCTAGAAACAGACCCTGGAGTTTAGGAGGATGCTGACAACCCCAACAAAACAGTGCTGGTAAAGGGCAACCAGAGGTTTGCCCAAGGTCAAGGAGACACGTGGGTTGTGGGGAAAATAACTGAAGAGTATAGGCTGATCTTTAGAAATGTACTATATAACAAAGAGCTAATATGCAAATTGTCCCCTTGGGAGTTTGACCGCTCACTATGATATGCACTGACCACCAGGGGGTGGTGCAAAATGAAAGAAGGTCCCAGCTGGCAACCAGCAGCCAAGCCTAGGGACCCTACATGGGCACAGATTTCATGCACTGGGCCTCTAGTTTAATAATAAAAAGAAAAAGAGGTGGAGGCAGGTAAGGTAAGAGAGTGTTGGGCCTGAGGGATATGCTTAGAAGGATGGAGGAGAGTCAAGCACGCTTGCAGGTCCCGGGACAAGAGAGCTGGAAGATACAGGGGAGCATGGATTCCTGATGGAGTGAGCTCCTAGATCAGGCAGGAGGGACCAAGGGCACAAAGGGGGACAAATTCACAGTGAAAAGGTGGAGAGACATTTCACAAACAGGGACAAGGAAGGAGGGGAAGAAATAGTGCAGCCATTTTGAGATGGAGAAGGGGATGTTGAAAGAACTTACAACTGGTAACCTTGACTTTGCCATAACAACCAAAAGTGATTTCCAAAACAGTGACTGTCCTATCACAATAATGGGGGACTGTGCTAAAATCGTCCTCTTCTGAAAGAAGATGCTAGAGGCTATGGGAAAAGAGTCCCTACATTCATTTTTCATCAGAAAAATTTCCATCTTTTTCTTTCTTGTTAATTTTTTTAATATGTTTATAATTACAGTAAATTTAACGCTTCAACCCTCCCTGTCTTTACCTCTCCTTAGGAATATCTTATAACCTTTATCTCAAGGATTTGCTTCCTATTATTACCATCAACTCTAAAGTCTGTAGGGGCTAACTATTCAGGCTGAAGATTATCTGGGTCTTTCTTGTCTTCTCCCCCTCAGACTCCTTGCATCTTAGTAATTTCATTTGCTCATCAGTCCTCCCATCACATGTGGGCAGGGGAAACCTGGAAAGCTCAAACTCAGATCAGTTCATTCTATTACTTATTTTGGGATCTAGCCAAATATTTTAAGATATTACCTCAAATGAGGTTGGGGGCAGACTGATGTTCATAATTATTTCATTATCCCTGAATGAACTACCACTCACAATTAGTCCCAAAGTCAGAATGATGAAAATGGCTACCCGGAAAAAAGACACACCTAGCGAAGGTCCTACTGGCAGAGTGCTGAAGAAATAACTCTTGTGTCATAGTTTTGACTATCTCCTTACTGCACTCTCTGAGTTTTGCTTTCTCATAGGGTTTATCGAATTTGAAATTTCATATATTCCATTTTCAGATTGGAAGCTAAGAGTTAGCATTGCCTTTATTAACAGACTAGAGGCCCGGTGCACAAAATTCATGCATGGGCGGGGGGTGTCCCTCAGCCCAGCCTGCACCCTCTCCAATCTGGCACCTCTCAAGGGATGTCTGACTGCCCGTTTAGGCCCGATCCTACTGGGATCGGGCCTAAACGGGCAGTCGGACATCCTTCTCACAATCCAGGATTGCTGGTTCCAAACTGCTCCCTGATTGCCCCTAACTGCTTCTGCCTGCCAGCCTGATCACTACCCTGCTAGCCTAATTGATGTCTAACTGCTCCCCTGCCAGCCTGTTTGCCCCCAACTTCCCCCTCTGCTGGCCTGGTCACCCCCAACTGCCCTCCCTTGCAGGCCTGGAACCTCCCACTGTCCTCCCCTGCTGACCATCTTGTGGTAGCCATCTTGTGTCCACATGGGGGCAGGATCTTTGACCACATGGGGCAGCCCTCTTGTGTGTTGGAGTGATGGTCACTCTGTGTATTACTCTTTTATTAGATAGGATAGAAGCCTGGTGCATTGGGGGGGGGGGGGGAACTGGCTGGTTTGCCCTGAAGGGCATCCTGGATCAGGGTGGGGTTCCCTTGCGGTGTGGGGAGGCCTGGGCATGGGGCCTGTGGTGGTTTTCAGGCCAGCCACATCCCCACACTGACCCAAGCGGAAGCCCTGGGATCTGGGATTAATTTCTGTTCTACAATTGAAACTTTGTAGCCTGGAGTGGAGCCAAGCCTTAGGCTCCCTCAGTGGTGACAGCCATTTCTGTTTAAAACTTTGTAGCCTAGAGTGGAGGCCTAGGCTAGGGCTGCAGAAGCTTGGCTTCCTCCATTGCCCAGGCAACCCTAGCCTCTGCTCTCTCCAGCTTCGTGGCTGCCACCATTTCTGTTGGGATTATGTATCTTCTATAATTGAAACTTTGTAGCATTGAATGGAGGGGTAGGCTGGCAAGGGCATGCGGAAAGCTTGGCTTCCTCTTTTGCCAGGGAAACCAAGCATCCCTCCTGCTCTCAGTGGCGGCAGTCATTTTGGTTGGGGTTTATTTGCATAATTCACTCCTGATTGGCTGGTGGGCGTGGCTGTGGGCATGGCTTGATCAGAGGTACATTCAATTTGCATATTACTCTTTTATTAGATAGGATTAGTGGCTTTCCAGTCCCTGAAATGTGATGCCCAGAGAATTCATCAGCATTATGGTTAGGGCAGCTTTTGATGCTTTCTACCCTCTCTTGTTGACAATGACAACTGGGCATGATCAGATGGTAGCTGGTTTCTTTTTATTTATTACACTTTGGGAAGTGTGAATTTTTCCCCTTTTTTGTATGTTTTTCTTTTTGGTTTCTTTCTGAGAAGTGCGTATTTTTAAAAGATCCAAAAACTGCTGCTGTACTACAGTTTTTCAAGATGTTACCATTGAATAAAGAATCCATAGAACTTCTCATATTATTGTGAATCTACAATTGTATTGTGAATGTACTATTGTCTCAAAGTAAAAAGTTTAATGATAAAGTTTCCAAGAATTTTTTACCATCATAACAGCAAACAACAAAACAAAATCTAACAATGATTTTCACATATTCAATACAATCCACTAAAATGGCTAAAATTAAAGACTGACAACATCAAGTGTTGACAAGGATGTGAACTAAGAAGGTCATAAACTGGTGGTGGAATATACAACCACTTTGGAAAACAGCTTGGCAATTTTTTGTAAAGATAAACATACACTTATGATATGACCTAACACTTCCACTCCCAGGTGTTTACTCAAGAAAAGTGAAAATGTTTGCCCACAAAAAAAAAAAAGAAAAAAAACTTGTATAAAAATGTTGAGTGCACTTTATACATAATAGCTCCAACCTGGAAACAACCCAAAATGCCCATCAACTAGCAAATAGCTAAACAAATTTTGACATATTCATGCAATGAAATACTACTCAGCAATAAAAAGATCAAAACCACTGACACATATAATATGAATGCATTTTAAGAACATTATGCTGAGTGATAGAATTTACACACAAGAATATATTACTATGATTCCATTTATTTGAAATTCTAAAACAAATAATGCAATCTATACTAACAGAAAGCAGACCTGTGGTTTCTCGGAGACATGAGGAATCAGGAGGGGAAATTAACTGCAAAAAGGCACAATGGAATTTTGGGGGGAAGATAGAAATGTACAATATCTTGATTGGGTGGTGGTGGTGATGGTGGTTACACAGGTGTGTGTATGTGTGTTTTATTTTATATAAAGTATATCTCACTAAAGTTGATTGAGAGGAAAAAAGGCACCAAGGACCTTAATAAAATAAGAAAAATAAAATAAACCCTAGCAATAATTTTTTAATACTTAATATCTTAATTTCCTAATTTTAAAGGCTTCTTTAGCAATCAACAGGTACCCATAGTCAACAGACCCTGGCTTTGATCAGCCAGTAGAGGAAACTCTTTTTCAAAGTGAGGCCCCATGAACACAATGACCTACAAGATTAATCTCCAAATTGTGAACATGTAACTCTCTTATGTCTCCACATTTCTATCCTCTTTACAGATGCAGCCACTTAGCTGCAGGTAAGCGCTCAAACTCTCCCCGTGGAGAAGCCAACCATGTTCCCATGGAGAGGCTGGGGATGGGAGGAGTTCCAGATCACCAGGTCTATTTCCTACTTTGATCTTCAGATGAAGCTGGTGACTCTTAAGAATGTTTATAAGTTAGCCCTTGTCTTATTCCCCAGCCCCTGACATCAGAGCCCAGCCACAATGCTGTGCCTGCTCCCCACCCACCCCACCCACCGTCTCAGTTGCCTAAGGTGGGTAATGACTTGTTTTTGCCTGCAGTTCTATAACCTAGAACAGTGGTTGGCAAACTCATTAGTCAACAGAGCCAAATATCAACAGTACAATGATTGACATTTCTTTTGAGAGCCAAAAACTGACTTCTGCGCATGGCCCATGAGGTTTCAATTGCACTGCACGTCCTCACCCGCATGTGGTATTTTGTGGAAGAGCCACACTCAAGGGGCCAAAGAGCCGCATGTGACTCATGAGCCGCGGTTTGCTGACCGCTGACCTAGAGTCCCAGAGTCACTTAATGTCAGGCCACCATAGAGCCAGCCTGGTCTTCCAATTTCCTGCAGCCAGGTTCCCAGGATGCTCCATTCTGTCCATTTACAGGACCATACCCAGGAAACACCCACCCCACCTCACCCCCAAGGGACTCTGTGCTCTGAGTCTGAATGTCCTTGTCACCATTTCCTGAGGCCTTCTCAAGTTTATGGAAGTCCATTTCATCACCAGGGATGCCTACCCATTACCAGCTATTCTCTGATTCTCAAAGACATTTCTGCAAATCATTGTTCACCAGAAACCATATTGGTGACACAATCCCAAGTTCTAAGAAGATAAATACTGAGCTGCTGTAGTTATCCTTCGTTACACCTAGAATCACAGAACTTTAGAGTCAGAAGATTTTCGGAGTCCGTGCACTTCAGTCTGCCACAGCGGGCATCACTGAGAAATGGCCAGGGAAGTCCTACCTCTGAATATTCCCAGTAGGGGGCACTCACTACTTTTCAAGATAATTCATACCATTATTGGTAAATATAATTGCTAAAATCTCCTTTATATGGACTTCAAATTTATCTCCCTGGAAAACCACCTATTATCTTGGTTCCTGCTCTTTTGTGAGGAACACAGAATTCCTTCTTCTGTGCAATAGCACTTTACTGGTTCTAAGTCAGCACCCATGTGCTCCGCTTCCTGCTGGTTCTCACATTATTTCTTCTTCAGTACTGGAGGAGGGGAGGGGATCAATTCAATTCAATTCAGTTCCTACTCAGTTCTAGTTAGCACCCTGAGTGCTTGAAATGTAAAGATGAGTAATTTGTGGTTCCTGCCTACAAAGAGTTTATAGCATGAAAGGCAAAGGTTGGAGAGTCTTTGGGGGACACTCTAAGGAGATAGTAGCACTGGGTGCGGAGGGAGAGACAGGGAGAGTATTGCAGGCATTGGAAATAATATGTACAAAGGCTCAGTGGCACAGCTGGAGCGTAGGGGTGCATGGAATGGGAGTGTAATAAGAGATAATACTGGAGAAGCAAGCCAGAACTAGGTTGTAGGTCATGAAGGGGGATGACACAGTACTCTTCTAGTTTTAGCAACATGTCCTCGACTGCTATGTGCAGAAGTGATTAGAGAGAGGCAAAACTGGAGACAGGGATATCCATGAAGAAGCCACCATGAGAACCAGGGAGAGATGCCCATAGCTTTACCTCAGGTAGTAGCAGAGGGAATGACAAGAAGTGGATTCACTAGAGAATGGCCAAAAATATTGACTCAATAGACGTGGATATGGGAGTACAGGAGAAGAAAATTCAACTCAATTTTTCTGGCATGACTGGCTGATGATGCTTTGACAAAGAAGACAGACAACAGAGAAGGAAAACCAGGCACAGAGCAGGAGCTGTGAGGACAGCCCTGCAAGTTTTCAGCCTATGGAGATGACATTTAGATATGGCTGCTTTTTATCAGGGATGCTTGTAAGGAAGCCTTCCTCTGACTCCTCAAAATAGATACTTAGACTAATTAAAATGTAAACTTTGTTTCACTATAATGAAAAGATAACCAAAAAATGGAAATATTTGCCACCCTATAGCTAATGAGGGATTAGTATCTAGAATATTTAAGGAGCTTCTGCAACCTAACCACAACAAAAATCCAATTTAAATATGAGCAAAGAACTTGAACAGACGTTTTCCAAAACTGATACAGAATAGCCATTAAGCACACGAAAAGCTGCTCCACAGCACTAATCATTAGACAAATGTAAATCAAAACCACAATAAGATACCACGGCACACCCGTTAGGATGACTTTCATAAGAAAGAGAGAAAATACCGAGCATTGGTTAGGATGCAGAGAAATGGAAACTGTTGTGCACTGTTGGCTGGAATGTAAAATGGTGTCACTGCTATGAGAAACAATATAGTGATTCCTCAAAAATTCAACATAAAATTACCACATGAGCCTGCAATTCCACTTCTAGGCAAATACCCCGAGGAATCCAAGGTAGGGACTCAAACATATTTGTGTACCAATGTTCATATCAGCATTATTCACAGTAGCCAAAAGATGAAAACAACCCAGATGTCCACTGACAGGCCATGAATAAATAAAATGTGGTTTATAAGCGTACTGTAACATTATTCTGCCTTAAAAAGGAATGGGTTCTGACACATGCTGCAACGTGGGTGAATCTCAAAGACTTTATGCTAAGCGAAATAAGCTAGACCTAGAAGAACAAATATTGTATCATTGCATTTATATGTGGTATTTAGAATGGCCAAATTAATAGAGACAGTAAATAAAACAGAATTTACCAGAGGTAGAAGGGAAGAGATGATGGGGAGTTATTGTTTAGTGGGTACAGAGATTCCATTGAGGATGATGAAAAAGTTCTAGAAATGGATGGGAGTGATGGCTACAAACCAGCAGGAATTTACTTACTTCTACTAAATCGTATACAGTCATGCACTGCCTATGACCTTTTGGTCAATGAAGACTGCAAATAGGATGGTGGTCCCATCCGTCATAACACAAGGCATTGTTCAAGTGCGGTGGGGATGCTGGTATAAACACACCTACTGCACTGCCAGTCGGGTGAAAGCGCAGCACATACCACTATGCACAGTACCTGACATTTGATCATGGTAATACATGACTAAGTCACTTGGTTTATGTATCACTAGACTATATTTTATCACGATGTTAGGGTGCACTCTTTCTCCTTAGAAAAAAGTTTTTGTTGTGCCACAGCAGCCGAGTTACACCGGCACCAGCCTCGTACATCTCGTGTTTATAGCGTCTCTTTTGCATCATTTTCTCTTGTGCTTGGGTCGTTTTGCACAATAGCACGCAGACGTGTAGCCGAGGTGTGTGGGAGGCTGTACCATCTAGGCTTGTGTAAGTGCACTCTGTGATGTTCGCACCATGATGGAGTAGCCTAACAATACACTTCTCAGAACATATGCCCGCCGTTAAGTGGCGTACGGCTGTATTTTTAAATGGTTAAAATGATAGATTGTATGTTGGATCGATTTTACCGCAATGAAAATCTAAGAAATAACATAAAATAAAACATGAAATCCATTTCGTAGCTTGTGCCAGGTGCTGTTCATGCGTTACTTCAGTGGATTCTCTCAATAAGCCCATGAAGCAGGAATGATTATCCCCATTCGACAGATGAGAAATGAAGGCTGAGAGAAGTTAAGTGCTTTGCCAATGGAAGAGAGAAAAGGTGGTAGAGCTGGGCAAGGAACCCAGAGAGTCAGGCTCCAGGTTCAGCTCTGTAACCTGCACATCACTCATCCTCCCATTTAACAAGTTATGAGCATTACCTCTGCTTGGGAAGGGAGAGGGCAGAGTGAGGGAGCTCAGGACCAGACCGTGACCTGGCTCTCGGCCCGTGACTCAGCATCTTCATGATGCTGGACAAGCTAGGTACACCCAGCCCAGCACCTCTTTCTCCTGACCTTTACTGCTCGAGCCCTGTGGAAGATTCAGCCTCACATACAGCCACTGTGAGCATAGAGGGCATGTGGCCTAACCCCTTACAAGAGAGGGAACATTTCCTTTAAACATTCTCTGAGAAAAGGCCTAAGGGAGCATGTGCCAGTCTAAAGATGTCTGAGATTATTGTACTACTTCATCAGAAAGCCTTGGAGCGGAGACCTAGCCCCTCATTTAGCTAGAAATCCTTTGAAGTTACACCAAAAAAAATGGAACACCTAATGCTGTTGGTGAATCATTGACTAAACCACTTGCACAATCTGGTTTTGGGGGGAAATTCTTACATTGGAGGTTTCAAAATGTTAATGTTTTACTAATGTGTATACTGGTTTTCGATATACTAGTATTAATAGATTGAATTACTATGTTATTAATTAGCAGTATGGGGCTTTTCAATATCCTATATAATAAAAGCCTAATATGCAAACTGACCAAACAGCAGAACGACCAGTGGAACCACCAGTCACTATGATGCACACTGACCACCAAGGGGCAGGCACTCAATGGAGGAGCTTCCCCCAGCCTGCAGGCCACAGGCCAGCCAAGGTGGGTGCCAGCAGAAGTCCCTTGATCGTCCCACTAGTTGCCCCAAGATTGGCCCTGATTGCTGGTCAGGCTTAGGGACCCTACCCATGCACAAATTTCATGCACCAGGCCTCTAGTATTAACATATCTCTCTTTTCTGAACTATCTCTGGCTATAAAAGAACAACCAATGTTATCACAAAGGCTCTGTGTTATTAGTATTTATTGAGATCTTGCTACATGTACGCTCTTCACATGTATTATTTCATCCTCACAGCACCCTCATTTTATAGCTGAGAAAACACACAGAGGCTGAGTGACCTGTCCAATGTCAAGGAAGTGGAGCACTGACTGTCAGTCACACAGGGCAGCCTGACCCCAACCTTCACAAAGTTGCCCCGTGATCTTGGGAAACTCCCTTTATACTCTTAGGGCCCATTTTCTTCATCTGGGAAGCAAGGGAATTGGACCAGGTGATGTGGGAGATTTCAGCTGGAACATGTCTATTTCCTTGTCCATGCTCACAAATGACATGGCCCTCCACCGGGGTGTCTCAGGAGGGTGTCCACCAACACTCCTGCTTGAATTGTGGCTGCCATTAACGCTGCGGGGCTGGAAAGGAGAGGGGAGCTCAGCAGAAACTGGCAGGTCCCCCGAGATGTTTATCATTCTTGTGTCCTGCCCCAAACACCTTTGCTCTTCAACTGCACTCACCCCATAATGACCTAAGTATCTCAGCTATCTGAACAAAGGCTCCGAAATAGGCTAACAAATTAAAGCAAGAGACAAAAAGACTCCAGACCAAGGAGGAGGAAGGGTTGGAATTGATATGCTCATTACACTTCCCTCTTTCTTCATCTGGAGTCACTCAAGTTCTTCTCCCTCACCACGACATTTCTAACGAGCCTGGATAGTATAATGATGTGCTGGTAAGTGATAACAACCAGTTCAGATCACAGTTTCACCACTTATTAGCTGTGTAATTTGAACAAATTAGTTAACCTCTCTGTGCTTTAATTTTCTCACTGTAAAGTAGGATTCATGATAATAATAGTAGCTGCTGTGATAATTGAGTAAATATACATATAACACCTAGAATAACATATAGGAAATTCCATATAACTGTTGGCAGTTATTGGAAAACACAGTCAAGTGGGGTTTTTTAATATTGTCTAAGCATATCTTTCCAACATGAAGCCATAGTCCTCAAAATCTTTTTGCAGTCCCCATAGTGCCTAGCACATAGTATGAATTTAATAAATCCTATATAATAAAACCCTCATATGCAAATTGATCAAACAGTAGAACAACCAGACACTATGATGCACACTGACCACCAGGGGACAGATGCTTAATGCAGGAGCTGCCTCCTGGTGGTCAGTGCGCTCCCACAGGGGGAGCACCACTCAGCCAGAAGTCAGGCTCATGGCTGGCAAGCACAGGGGCAGTGGCAGGAGCCTCTCCCACCTCTGCGGCAGTGCTAAGGACCCCTCAAGGAGTGGGCCTAAGCCGGCAGGTGGACATCCCCCAAGGGGTTGACACCCCCCTCAGCTCCCCAGTGCATGAATGTCATGCACCAGGCATCTAGTTCTTATAGAATAAGCAAATGGAGTAACTAATTGATTAAATACAGTTGGATCAATGTAACTCCAGAACATTCTTGCCACAAATAAGATATTCAGTCTCTGGATCCTGGACACATTTTATGTCTCCATGAGCCTCTCTAAAGGGAAGGAGCATAACTAAGAATAAGTACTTGGAGTAATTTATCAGAGTTGTTAACATGTATTTATGTTGAAGAGTGTTTACTAGATATAAAAAAGAAAAAATGAAAACAACCTAAATGTTCAACAACAAGAGTAAGGTTGAATAAATTATGATGTTTCATAATTATGAATATTTATGTTTTCAGTAAATATTTATTAGTATGAAAAAAATGCCCTAATCGTAATATGTGAAAAAGCAGCATATAAAATGGAATAAGCCATATAATCCCAATGTTTATTTTTTATAATGTGTTTGTATTAAAAGATAAATTTGTTAAAAGACAGAGACTTACCAGAAATATACTGAAATCATAACAATAGCCATCTCTGATTAATGGGACTTAGGTTGATTTTTTTTCTTGATATATATTTTTTCTGTATTTTCTAAAAATGATAAAAAGAAAAGATGAAATAGATCTGGACTATCAACCAGGCAGTTAGTAGCTCAGGAATGAAAGTACATAGGTTCTATGTACATAGATTTACTGACCTAACCACCTCTGACACCCACCCACACATCCACCACCCATCTCCATCCACTTTCAGTCTCTGAAAGTGTCCCAAACCTGACATGACAGCATAGTCTATGTTTTGCAAATATGACTCCAATATCCAGCGATTTGGGAGCACCAATGATTACCTTAATTTTTCACATTCCCTTCAGCTATCTGGTATTGGGTAAATACAGTCAACCTTACGTAGACATATTTCCACTATTAAAATCCAAGCACATTTGTGTTATCTCCTGCCCGTGAGGTGCCTAATGCAAGAGAAGCATGACTGAGTACCTTACTGATAAGGCTGAGCAAATATGTCTTTTGAAATCGGCTATAGAAAAAGCCCAGGTTCAGGTGTGGCATACACATTAAAATCTAGCTAAAACTGGGGAAAAGGTATGTCTCGATTTAGCAAAGTGTGACTTCTAGGATATTTCCTTAATAAGAACCATTTTATTACTCTCAAGCACACTATTATGAGTGTAAATTTAGGTAACAGGTATAAAGTTGGCTCCTGCTTTGGGGCATAGGTAAGAATTATCTATAACAATAAAAGGGTAACATGCTAATTAGACCAGATATCTTCCGGACGTCCTTCCTGACAAAGCTGGAGCTGGAGGGAAGCCAGCCTGGGTCCCTGCAGGCGGCCGGCGGAGTGAAGCAGCCAGGAGAGGGAAAGCCTTCTCTTTCACACATTTTTGTGCATCGGGCCTCTAGTTTATAATAATGAGCATATCAGTCAAGTATGACATAGTCCTTTTGATGTGCTTAAGACACGTTATTCAAAATAATAAAAGGCAACTTAGTCCCTTCAGTACTGCAATGTTTAGCAATGTTATTTTTATTCTTAATTTGCTTACATCCACCTCTCAAGGCAATCTCAAGCCAAAGTCTATCTAAAGCATCATAAATTTCAAACTGCTGAGATAAATTAATAAAGTTTTATGGCACATCTTTTTAAAAAAGAAATAAGAGGCATAATTTAAATATAGCTGGAGACATGCACAAAAGTTAGTTCTGTCTTAGCGCCTTCACTGGGATCAGGAGCCAAACAGATGTTTCCTTTTCACTCGTGGGGGAAATCTCAAAAGAGTGGGTGCAGTGTGGAACACAATCAATTCACACAAGAAAAAATAGGACTCCAGTCCAAGACCCACACCTCCATCTACGGACCCAAACCCCAGACCTCTATCCGGGACCCAAACCTCCATCCCAGTGCACTGACCTACATCCGGGGCCCAGGTCACCTTCTGAGGCCCAGGGCTCCATCCAAAGCCCAGAACTCCATCCGTAATGTACATCTTCGTGGCCGGATACCTATTCCCAAGGAGGAACTCAGACCTTCACCCAGGGCACAGGCCTGCATACAGAGCTTGACCTTCATCTGGGGCCCTGACCTTTATGGCCATAAAGGTCAGGGCCCCATTTTTTATGACAGGACTCAGATGTCCATAGGAGGACTCAGACCTCCATCCAGGGTTCAGACCTCAATCCCAGAACCTACATCCCCTTCTGGGACCCAGACTTCCATGGCAGGACCCAGGTGTCCAAGAGAAGAACTCAGACCTCCATCAGGGTTCCAGACTCCATCCCAGGGCCCTGACCTCCATCCAAGACACAGACCTCCATAAAGGGCTGTGACCTTCATCCCAAGCCAGGCTCTGACACACATCTGGGGACCAGACCTTTATCAGGGGCCTAGACCTTCATGGCAGGACCCACATTTCCATGGTGGAACTCAGACCTCCATTTGGGGCCCAGACCTCCATGGAAGAACCCAAATGACCAAGGCAGTACTCAGACCTCCATCTGCGGTCAAGATATGCACCGGGGCCCAGAGGTCCATCCCAGGGCTCTGACCTCCATCCGAGAACAGGCCCTGATATCCACCCTGAGACAAGACTACCATCTGGGCACAAACCTCAGTCTCAGAGCCCTGACCTTCATCCGGGGTCCAGAACACCTTCCAGAGCCTATACCTCCAATAGAATCCCAGACCTCCATCCTGGGACCAAGAACTCCCTCCAGCTCTAACATCCACTGGGGCAGGGGGTGTCAGACCCAAAACTGGGTCCAGACCTTCATGCCATGACCCAGAACTCCATCCCGGGACCATGACCTCAAACCAAGAATCCAGTCCTCTATCAGGAGCTCAGACCTCGATACCGGCTCAGATATCCATCCCACAATCCAGCCCTCCAGTTGGGGTCCAGACCTCCATCCCAGGACCCAGATATCCCTCCAGGCCCACACCACCTTCCCAAACCCCAGACCACAATCTGGGGCGCAGACCTACATTCAGGTCCCAGACATTCATGCCAGGCCCAGAATTCCATCCCAAGGCCCAGACCTCAAACCCAGAAACCAACCCTGTATCAGGCCCATTCCTCCATCCAGAGCCCAGACCTCAATCCTAGGCTCATACCTACATCTCTGTTCCAGACCTTCATGCCAGGGCCCAGAACTCCGTACTGGGACCAAAACTTCGAACCTAGAATCAGGTGCTGTATGGAGTCCCAGATGTCCATCAATGGTCCAGAATTCCATTCCATAACCCAGAAATCCAGCCAATGACCAAGACCTCCATCTGGGGCCCCAGCCCTCACTCCAGGGCACAGACCTCCATCCAGATGTAGGATTACATCTGGGTCCCAGACCTTCGTGCCAGGGTACAGAACTATGTTCCGGGACCCTGACTGCATAACCAGAATCCAGTCCTGCATGGGCAGCCCAGACCTCCATGCCATGACCCAGACATCCCTCCATGTCCCTCCACTCCATTTTGAGCCCAGATCTACATCACAGAACCCAGACATCCCTCTGGGGCCCAGATTTCCATCCAGGGCTCAAAGGTACATCTGAATCCCAGAACCAAGTGCCAGGGCCCAGAACTCCATCCCGGAACCCTGACGTTGAAACCAGTATCCAGTCCTATATCACAGGACCAGACCTACATCAAGGTCCCAGAACTCCATCCCATGAACCAAACGTCCATCCAGGGCACAGCCCTCCATCCAGAGACAGATCACCCTCCAGGACCCAGACTTCCATGAGGCTCAGACCCCCATCCGGGTCTCAGACCTTCATGCCAGGGACCAGAGATCCCTTCTGGGACCCTGAGGGTGAACCCAGGGTGCCAACACAGCCATCGCAGGACCCAGACATCTCTTCAGGGCCTACCACTCCTATCAGGGCCCAGACCTCCATCCCAGAACCCAGAACTCCCTCCAGGACCCAGACCTCCATCCAGGACTCAGACCTCCATCCAGGTCACAGACCTTCACGGCAGGGCCCAGAAGTCCATCCTGGGGACCAGACTTTGGACCCTGAATACAGTATTCCAGGCCCAGACATCCATCCATGGTCCAGACCTCCATTCCATGACTCAGAGGTCCATCTCAAAAATGAGATCACCCGCCAGGGCACAGCCCTACATCCTGAGCACAGACCTCCAGCCAGAGCCCAGACCTTCATCTGGGGCTCAGACCTACATCTGGGTCCCAGACCACAATGGCAGGATCCAGAAGTCCATCCCTGGGGCCGGACATGGGAACTGGAAACAAGTGCTGTTTTCAGGGACCAGAACTCCATCCATTGTCCACACCTCCATTTCTTGACCCAGTGGTCCATCTCACGAATGAAACCTCCCTCCAGGGCACAGACCTCCCTCCTGGGCCCAGACATACATCAGGGTCCCAGATCTTCATGTCAGGGCCCAAACAAGTTCAGTATTCAGGGCCCACATCTCCATCCATGGTCCAGACCTCCATTCCATGACCCAGAGGTCCATCCCAAGAGTTTATTGTGGAAGCAGTTGTGGCATCTTAGTTCCTCCGCACTCTTTTTTCCTTATTGCTGGTGTGCAGGGGGCTGAGACAAGGCAGTAAGAATCCTAGTCATACAAGACAGGGGAAGAAATAATTTGATCTCCCTTGGAAAAGAAAGGAGACAGAGATCTGGGGAGAAGTGTATGTTTTTATTCTGTCTTGTCGCCCTGCTGAGTCAAGACAGAGTTTGAGCAGAGAGGCAGAGAAGAGGCAGCCAAGTGGAGCAGGTGAGTGGGCCACCAGCTTCCCGTGTGACAGGCGGGAAAGCAGTGTCGGTCTCACTTCAGCGGCCACCCTGAACAGAGGGACATGCAGCTGTCAGACATCCTTGACAGAGCTCTGGTTCTGAGTTCTAGCCATTACGTCTTAAGGGCAGTCCAGCCCCAGGGTTCTTAGGTTGTGCTTTGTGCTCCAAGAGTTAGAGCTTCCTGCTTCTCCCTCCATGCAGAGCTTCAGATTCGTGGTGGGAGCAGCTTGCTCAGTCTTCAGAGTGCAACTCCGCCTGCTTTAGTGGGAGCAGGGCAAGGGCACCCCTGAGCAGATCCACTGAGTGTCCACACAGCTCAGGTCACTGATGTTTTGTCCCAAAACAGAAAGGAACTGAGAGCAGCATTGGGTTGGTGGCTTCCCACCTGTGACTGACATGCAAACTGGTTGGAACCGGTTCTAGGGGCCCAGACGAGGCCGTTGCATCCGTTTTCAGTTGAGCAACCTCATTCCTACAGGTTCTGCCCATCAAGGTTCTACTCCCTTCTCCCCACTCCACACTTGGACCCGTCCTCCAGGAGAATCTGTTGGAAGGGGTGGCCCATGGAAGTAAAATCTCAAATGATGTTTCTCAGATGAAGGAGAACGCCACTGAAAACCCTCCATCATTTCCTTTGCAGTCCTTTTCAGGCAAGGTGGCACACACAGCTGCCTTGAAGCCCAGTCCTTCTGCCTTCCGCATGCACCATGTCACTGTGTGTGTGTGTCCCTTCAGGGCAGACTAGCTGCAAATGTCCACCTGGGATTACACCAGCAGAGCTTTCGAATGCATCACCTTGTGGAGCCAGTTGCCTCAGCATGTACCATGTGGCACCTTTGGGTGGGATTGTTCTACAAGAAGATGTTCCTCCTTCTGTTCGTATCCTACTTTGGGCTCCAAAACCAATAAATCGAGTTTCCCTCCACTCTTCTGGGAAACATAGCTCATGATCCGGTTTGTGGGTCTTCATGACTTGGGAAATCCAAGCAATGGTGTGGACCAGGAGTGACCCAGAGGAAACAGAGCATTCCAGAAGGCATTCAGTTTATCATTGTTATCCAACAAACCAGCACAGCCTCAGTGCCTGTCCCGGGAGCTCTGGGGAAAGGAGCTGTGGAAGGAAATATAAGACCCTGCCCTCCACATACTTTTCATGTAGTCAGGAGACAACCCAGACAACCTACTGGGGGAGGGGCGATGTACCCACAACCAAGGTACATGCCCTTGACCGGAATCCCTTTCAGTCCACAGCCCAGCGCTCTATCCACTGAGCCAAACCGGTTTCAGCAAGCTGAGAGTTCTCGTGTCACATCTGTATAAGCTCTCTCCACACCCTCCCTCCTGCTCCTGCCTTCTCTTCCCCTCCAAGACACCTCTTCACCATGATTTCCCAAACAGCCCAGCCCCCAGGAAGCTTACCCAGTCCCTGATCACTCCTAATCCTCATGGCCGTTATATTTGACACGTATACGTACTGCCCACGGGCCTCCCTGGATATGACTGAAACAGTCACTGGCTCTGATTTGGGAACTCAGCAGGGCGTTTCTACTTCCATCCCCACCCTCCTACCCCCACGCCATACACCGAAGGCAGCCACAAGGCTGCTGAATTCCGTCTCTTATGGCAACTCCAGACTCACACCCTGAGCTGAACTTCCGTCTGGCTCTAGGAAGAATTTATTGTGACATTTCCCGGGCGTTACACAGTGTCTTTATGATGGAAACAAAAATCACTTTTGGGGGAGGTGCCCCTGGGCGCGGTGGCGGCGAGGCGGCGCCCCAGCGCAGAGCGGAGCGAACGGCCTCCGGCCCGGTACGCGCGGCCTGGCCTCGGGGCTGCAGCGGACACGATGGCCGCGCCCGCCGGGGGCCGGGGGGAGCCTGCGACCCCGGGCTGGCGGCGCTGTCTGTGGTCGGTGCTGGCGGCGGCGCTCGGGCTGTTGACTGCCGGCGTATGGGCCTTGGAGGTGTACACCCCAGATGAAATCTATGTGGCAAATGGGACACGAGGGAAGCTGACGTGCAAGTTCAAGTCTGCGAACCCCATCAGCAATTTGACCACAGTCTCCTGGAACTTCCAGCCAGGGGATTCCGACAAAAGCTTGACGATTTTCTACTACTCCGAAGGGCAGGTGTACATCGCGAATCTACCCCCGTTCAAGGACAGGATCGCCTGGGCTGGGGACCTCGACAAGAAGGACGCCTCGATCCACATAAAAAACACACAGTTTATCCATAACGGCACCTACATGTGCGATGTCAAAAACCCTCCCGACGTGGTCGTCTCCCCGGGATACATTCGCCTCTATGTTGTAGAGAAAGAGGCGTTCCCCCTGTTTCCGGTTTGGGAGGTGGTGGGCATAGGGACCGCCGTGCTTGTGGGTCTGGCCCTCCTCATCAGCATGATTCTGGCTGTCCTCTACGTGATGAAAAGCTGAAGCGGGGCTACCCCGGGGCCCAGTCCTCTCTGCGCAGTTAGACCGCTCTGCTTGGTGGGCATCCCAGTGACAAGATGAACAAGTCAAGAGTCTGCGGTGTCCCCCGAGATCCGGAAAAATTCCGAGAAGACCCAGATCCTGTAGCCCCCAGCACGTGTGCTCGGACGCGGACAGGCAGGGGGAGAAGGTGTAAAGGATATGTATAAATCTTCTATTTAATCTTCGGATGGGAGGAGCAGTGGTGCATGATGAAAAGATGATGTGATTCTACATATATGTAAATTGTATCGCTGTTTTGTTCCGTTGTTTTTTTTTCCTTTTTTGCATCCAGGGTCATTCACAGTTGGGGAAATTCAGCAACCTTCCCGTCACCATCATTCCGTGCGCCTGAATGATGATGTAGCGCTCTCTAAGTATCCCAACAGACTTGGTCTTCTTGTCTAAGGGTTTAACCAGTCTTAGCATTTACTGTAGTTGGAGAATGAAGATACTGTGTGGGAGACATAGCCAGGGTGGCCTGTCCCCCACTGTCTGTTCCGACTGTTTGGTTGTAGTTTTTAGGAAACACCCGTCGGCTATGCCACTTGGAGACAATTTGAGAAATGTTTGTCGATGTTTTTTTCTCTCTAAAGCAGAGGTGCCAAGTGCCACTTGGATATTTATAATATCATTCTTGAGCCAGACAAAATTATCAACTTAAAAATTATTCTGCTGTTATTTGGTCAAACTTTTAACTCACCCAGATGCCTTTTACAGGCCTTAAACAGCCCTTGGGTTGCAGGTTCCCCACCCCTGCTCTAAAGAAAAGGGCATTTTTGCTTCATAAGTTGTCACATGGAATTTAAGGTTACACCCTTTCCTGTCAGCTTGTTCGTCATAGCAAGATCAGCAGGCATAGCTACCGGGGCCAGTCTTCCTAGGTCTCTCAGACCAGAGCCCTGTACCTGGAACTGAAACAGGAGCCGCGGCCTGGGGAGAAGCTGGCGGCCTGGGGAGGAGCTGGCGGCCTGGGGAGGAGCTGGGGGCCTGGGGTGGAGCTGGCGGCCTGGGGAGGAGCTGGCGGCCTGGGGAGGAGCTGGGGGCCTGGGGAGGAGCTGGCGGCCTGGGGAGGAGCTGGGGGCCTGGGGTGGAGCTGGCGGCCTGGGGAGGAGCTGCGGCCTGGGGAGGAGCTGGCGGCCTGGGGAGGAGCTGGAGGCCTGGGGAGGAGCTGGCGGCCTGGGGAGGAGCTGGAGGCCTGGGGAGGAGCTGGCGGCCTGGGGAGGAGCTGGCGGCCTGGGGAGGAGAGCGAAGGGGTCAGTTACTTTTTTGCTGCTGGAAGAGCAGGAGCAGCAGGGGAAGAGTTCACTTCCTCCCAGGTGGGCAGGAATGGGGTACATGGAACCTCTGTTTTCGCACTTAACTCGTCCCAGAAGACTGTTCGAAACGGGATCATTTTTTCCCGTTAGAAATCATGTGCTGGAAGCCAATCAGTGTTTTGTTTTATTTTTTTAATATGTTATTGATTTTTCACAGAGAGGAAGGGAGAGGGACAGAAAGTCAGAAACATCGATGAGAGAGAAACATCGATCAGCTGCCTCTTGCACACCCCCTCCTGGGGATGTGCCCGCAGCCAAGGTACATGCCCTTGACCGGAATGGAACCTGGGACCTTTCAGTCCGCAGCCTGATGCTCTATCCACTGAGCCAAACCGGGCTCAGCGCCAATCAGTGCTTTAATAATAGAGAGCTGTGGGCAGGGAGTTTGGCGGGCTGCTCAACCTTGACTGCTCTGAGGGGTCGGAGCTGGTTACTGGGATGTTGGTGGTGGAAGCAGCCCCCACCTATTAGTCCTAAGAAGATCTACTGGTTGACTTTTACTGGTGTTTCTGGCCTGGGGGATACAGCTGTATCTTATGATTTTAATCTTAATAAAAGGAGAGGTGAAGCCAGAGCGAGTGGAAGTTCTACCACTAGAGCTGAACTACCGCCTGGCCCCCATTTTCTAAATATTTTTCCGAGTCTCTTTATTCATTTGTATGCGGCTTCCTCCAGAAACCCGAACCCTGAACCGGGAACCCTGAATTGCGAAGGACGTGAAAAGGGGTTCCGACATTTTGGCGCCCACCCAGGGACACCACAATCATGTAAACTGAACTAGTCTACTCCAGACCCCCAAAAGACCCCTGTTTTAAACGTTCTTATATGCAGTACATGTCTAGTGCACTGTTTATAAATAAACACTTTTGAACAAAAAAGGGCATGGAATGTAAATGAAAATGTAATAAAAAGGAGATGAAATGTACCGTAAAAACTGAAAACTTAATAATAATAAGCAGGAAAAAAAAACCCTACAAAAATATTCACAGGCTGAATCTATATCAGGACCTAATAATGTAAGATTTAGCAGTAAACGAACTCAGACTCGCCCATCTTGCTCACCGCCTGAGAGACACGTGACTGATGACACAGGTTCAGCAGCACAGGGTTGCCAGGCTGGGACGTGAGTTGTTGGGGACGGAGAGGCGAGCGTTGGCTGTAACTGGGGAGCCGGCTGGTGGACCCCAGAGCGCTCTCCAGGGAATCAGCTTCCGACACTGTCAGAGCTCCCGGAGCTGCCGGGGCCTCAGGCTCAAGGCCATGGGTGTTTTCAGATCAGCAAGGAGGGTTCATACTTGTCCTTTGGGAATCTCTCCTCTGTTCCTAGTTGCTTTTGTTTGTTTTCCACATTTCCCAAATCGATGGAATTGAACGAGATGAGGAAAAATCTAAACAGTTCAGGTCATTTATTTTGTCCCATTGACAACCCCTGCCCCATCTCAAACCTATGATTTCTGGGAATAAAAAGGAAACAGATCATTAAAAAAAAAAATCACTTTTGTCCCAAGTTTTTCAGGTTCCCAAACCCCACCAGTGTTGCTCCTTTTCTGGGTGTCTTAAATTCACCTTTTCTTTTCCATTTCACAATCACTACCTTCTCCCAGGCATCGTTACCTCCAGGGCTCACTACGAGTAGATTGCCCCACTGCCCCTGCTGCTCTTTATGACTCATTTCACTAAAAGTTTTGAAAATTGGCATACACCTTGACCTATTTGTTCCATTTCTCAAAATGCACCAGAGCCTAGCTTTCCTCTGCTATTCACTCTTTCATTTGTTCAGACAATGTGTACCCGGAGTCCTGCTAGACACGGGGGTGAAGCAGCAGTGCACACGCCAGAGCTTGAGGCCGGCATGGAGCTATGGCCTTCTCTGTTTATCCCCTAAATCCAGATTTTTATTTTTATTTTTATTTTTGGCTTTTGGACAATATATGTCTGTAGTATTCTCAGAGGAAATATATAATAACTGTCTCATAATAAAATAAAGCCCATTGACTATGCCACAGACACAAAGGGACAGGTGTAGACAGAATAGGGAAGAAATTGTTCCAGGTCAGAAGTTTTCAAACAGAGTGCCTCATCTGATGAGCCTCAGGGGTACAGCAGGGTGAGCAGGGTGGGAACACACAGCACCGAAGGGAGAGGAGAGTTCGTCCAAGCATCACATCAGGGCTCTCACTTCCCCAGAACCCCCATCCACCAAGCAGTTTTGTAGATTTCTTCTCACTTCTGGTAAGATTTATTTGGACAGAACGTTCTGTGGCTGAAAGAATTTCAAAACCACTCGTTGTCTCAAATTTCTATATTTAGTCTGGAAATATTCCAGACTAGGAGATTTTTTCCATAGTCCCTTTAGATCCTCTCTCAGGATTTAATTTAATTCTCTTAAGCTTTTGTGTTTAACTAATGGGCTGTAATGATACCTGATACGTAATGGGTGTGTAATTAATGGGCAGTGATAACATGGGTGTGATAAATAACCGAATCTCAAAGACCATGCAAACGTGCTAGAAACTAAAAGACCTAAACAATTTTGCACAGTATGTAATGGGAGGAGGGGAGAATTGATTTAATTAGGAACATATCAAAAGCCGGCAACAAAAACTTATGCAGTTTTAAACAATTTGACATGACTTCTACATGGTGTCATTTGGTATTTACTTAACATTTCTCAAGTTCCTGCAATAATAATAATAATTTCTTTCCTCTCTCTTTATCACCTTGAACCAAGCCATTTTACACCTAAACTTTCATGATTCACATACCATCATTGGGATGATTTTTCTAACAATATTTACAGCTCACTTGTAATAGTAAATATTTTGTTTAAGTAGGTTCCTGTTTAATTTAAAGTTACTCTGAAAGAAAACTTTATATCACTACCCATAAACAGAAGACCAGAAACGCTTGCCAAAAATAAAGATTAACTGTAACAATCCTACATAATAAAGAGCTAATATACTAATTAGACCGAACAGCAGAAAGACCATCCAGACGACCTTCCGGACGAAGCTGGGGCTGTGAGGGCCGGCCAAGGCATCGGGCCTCTAGTAAATTTATAATAATGAAAATTGTAAATATTTTTCTATCCGTACACCATTTAGAATCTGCTTTGGTTCCACCAAGGTATGGGTACCCATATGGGACACACTGTTCGCTCAGACCATCATGTACTCAGCCAGGCAATTGGAAAGCAAACATAGCTGGGCTTTGTTCCCTCCTAACTCACCTTACAGTCCCACACACCCACATGCCCACTCCCCTCTAAGTACTCGCCTTGCTCTGAGCTAGCTGGTAATTAATAGTTGATCACTATTAAGCTTATTAATCTCCTATTTTTGCATACAAATAGGATACTATTAACTCTTCAAAACTCAAATATCAGAACTCTGTTGGAATTTTAGACACAATGCAAGCAAATTATACCATGTAACTCAAATCATATATATTAAATGATTTACTAACCACCTACTTGCACACCAGACCTCATGCCTTCCCACAAGCTCATATTTAGATTTTCTCAAAATGTGGAAATTTGCCCAAGATGAATTAAAAAGTAGGATAGGACAGATACAGTCTTTTTAGATCATGATGACATTCTAGAAAAAAAATATGGATCAAATACCTCACTGGAATACACTTTATTGTAATTCCACCTATAATTATGTTCTCCCCAGACTCACTAGGAAAGAGGAGGGGAAGTTGCTATAGGATCTAAATGTTGAATCTGTATCACAGATGACAGTTGTCACTGCATTTTCTCCCTTTCACATTCCAGAATTTTCCCTTTCCTTACTGCTCCCTGGGACTCGGGGAGAGTTTCATAGATCAGGTCTCCTGGGAAGCAGGAGATAAGGGATTGTGTGCAGAAGGTTCATTGGCCAGTGGACCTGGGAACCACCCTGTGGGGCCCAGGGGAGCAGAACTGAGCAGGAGGGGCTGTGTTATGGTTACAACAGAGGCCTTGGCCAGCCCAGAGGAACTATGGTCCTTCAGAGCTGGACCAACTGAGGCAAGAGGGCTGGCTGGGCTTTTGTATCCTACACACTAGCCAATGATGGGATGCAAGATGCCCATGAGGAGGGATCATCATCTTGGGCAGGGCAGCCTTCTTGGGCCAAATGCAATTCTTGGGGAGGGAGTCAACTGCAAGCCAGCAGGCAGCGCTCCGGGCAGTGCGGGAATGAGACGTCAGTCCCGGAGGAGGATCTGGGCAGAAGCATTGGGCCTCTATGCTTGGGGCTGGCACCAGGAGGGTTTCTGCTCTTCCCCTTGGAGTTGGAGCCCTCCCTGACCCTGGGCACAGGTGCCTGGTGTTCTGTTCTCCATTGTGTACACTCAATGTCAGGCATGATGAGGAGACGGTCCACATTGTCGCCCCCTAACCCCCAGTACTAACGACAGGGGAGAACCCGTGTCGTCTTCAATGTGGTTGACTGAACTTAGCTGGCATAAGGCCTGATGAACTGAGCTTTCTCCCAATGGGACCATAAGTCCTAGGAGGGTTCAGAGGAGGTGAAACAGGGCACCTGATAACCTTCAGTGAGGGCCGCAGGTCAGGCCACATGACAAGTGCGAGCCACCTTCTCTCAGATGTTGGATGTGCTGACACTTCCAAAGGGTACACCATGCCTGTGTGTGCGGGGGAAGGGGAGTTGGATTTGGGAACCGATGGGCGGGCTCCTCACAGCCCTCCAACAGGGCCTGAGCGATGCTGCTCTGAGGACACAGGCACTGAGCAGCCCTGTTCTCTGGAGGGTTACTGGTTACTTCAGGGGGTTACTTCAGGGGGTTTGGAAAGCTCTCCATAACTCTGGGCTCGGAGTGGCAGGGGCCAGTATAGCTCATCACAGACTCTATGAGCACTCACAATGTGTCGGCACCATGAGGAGTCCCACTTGTACCCTCTCATCTACTTCTTACCAGTACCTCTGGGGCAGATCTGAAAACCCTGTTTCTACTGAGAGACATCAAAGTTCAGAGAAAGGAGGGAACATGCCATGGACTCAGACACACGCCTAGTAAAAGGCGAAGTTGAGACTTGAACCCAGGTCTGTCTGGCGACACTGATCGCTAAGAAAACCCAGTTCCTCCATCGCCACCCAGGGGCCCCCCTGCAGTTGTCGACACTTTCACAGAGAACGGACATTTCCCGGCAGCTTCTGGTGAGCCCCGCATCTCACCCCCGCCCAGATGCCCGGGGCTCCGGGACAGCGGCTTCTGCACAGCCTCTCGGCCACCTCCCCACCACCCAGTCCCCCACCGCAATGCCCTGAGCATGAGGAGCCAGCAATGCTGCCAACCGACTAGCTGATGCCCAGGCGAGGCTGAGTCATAAATCACCCAAGGAGAGAGCCCACCCATGTTTCCACAAACTGGCAGAGTCATTCCACATACAAGCTCTGTGCGCCCTGATGGCTCTCTGGCCCCAAACCTCCTTTATTTGCTCTGAAAATCTGGGTCACCCTTTGCTTATATTAAGCTGATTTTTTTTTAACCCAGGGAGAAAATGTGGCAGGTAAATTAAGCCCATGTCTGTAATTAATTTCTATAACGGGTATTCTTCCTCTCCCTCCTGGTAGAGGATAATAAGAGGCCCACCGGCCCATGCAGACCCGGGTACGAGTGGTCGTACCTGTTTATGTATGGCTTGTCCTTCCCGTATTTCACAGATGATGGGATACAGCTCTGCATCTCTTCATGTTAATTCTATTTGAAATACTCCCCACCAACATCTTAGGGCCCTGCCATCTAATAAGTGCAGCCAATTTATTGATAGTAAATCTGGGATGAGACAGACTCGCATTGATGTGAGCCACAGGGCATTCAAATTAAACGGGAACTCTCCCGCCATCTGTGTTTTCACTTTTTTATGCCTTGATAATAAGCCCTGTTTAGAATAATTTGCTGTGGAAACTGGGACTTGGTGACTGACAGAGAGAGGCCGGGTATAAACAACCCAAGCAGGCCCCTGAATTTGCGAGAATGTCAGGCGAATTTAAACTCATCATAAAAGAATTCTCGGCGACTGTATTTCAATATGACACTTTTATGGTTTTTTATTTTCTAGTCCATTGCAGCCCCAGAGCCCT